>JAHWFP010208059.1:0-43099 GCA_023313725.1 Lithobius niger | reverse complement strand
CTGAAAGCCACCTCCAGCATGTTGGTGGCAAACACAAACTTTTTCACTGAGTAAATATCAAACTGAAAATGGGCAACGAAAATGGAGGACTTATCCTGGTCAACTTTTTGAGCTTCTTGGAAGACGAAGTCAGTACGTACACGACGGAGGTGTATCGAAAATAACGTTGGTGCAGTCACCGTGGCTGCCTGATAGTAGGGATCGACCTGTTTGCCTAAACCTCTTCAGTGCCAGGGACACACTGCCAGAAAGAAACGCAAGGGACGCAAAGCAGATTCTTGAGGCACCCGAGAGAAGCGAGCCAACCACAGCCGAGTGGTCAAGGGCGCTTTCTCCATACCAAAAAGATCAAACATTGAATTGTGCTGTCTGCCTGAGTGTGAGACTTTTAAAAAAGCAACCACCCTAGAGCACGCCTTGGGACTGATGGAATTAATAAATCGAGAAACAAAATATCTTTTTTATGTAATTGGCAATAAATACCAAGAAACAACACGTAAGTGTTGTTGCTCTTTTTTAAACAGTTGGTAAATAAAAATCAAGAAACAAAATACTAATGTTGTCGCTCGTTTTTAAACAATTGTTTGATAAATATCAAAAAACAAAACACCGACGTTGTCGTTCTTTTGGAAATAGTTAATTAATAAATACAAAGAAACAAAATACTAATGGTGTTGCAACGGTTGGTTAATGATTGTCACGAAACAAAATGCTAATGTTGTTGCTCTTTTTTAAACAGTTGGTTAATAAATGTCAAGAAATAGATTATTAATTTTCTCGTCTAAAGACGGTACCATGAGGACGTCCCTGCTAGCCAAAGAGACTTTTAGTCTCCTTCGGCCGCTATTGGATCTATTCTGGCCAATTCTGTTCATTACATCGGTCCCCTGTGCCTACACTTACTACACTTCTTTATTATTTTAAAGCTTCTAGTAAAGTTCAACTTAAGTCTGTTCATCTATACAAGCATTAGTTTTCTACAGCTGAATTAATCTGACATGAAATTTATTTATTAAAATAAACTTCATAGTTCAAAGTGGCATTGACAGGAACTTCCCATTGCATTCAGTTTTAATTGTTGATACCTATTACAGGTACTGCTCACACACAAAAATTATTCAAAACCAAAAACTGATAAAGAGGCGACTAAGTTGAGGATGGTTCGGCGTCTCAAAGGAGTGATATGAAATTGAAATATTAGAAAAATGGCCACACAAGCTATTGTTGACGTGGCACATTATTACACATCTGCAGCCAAGTTGAGTTGAGTCTAATACACAATTAAAAAAGAAGTGGCATCATATCAATAACCAAAACTGGTGAATGGGACCGCCAAGTTCCGAATGGTTCGACCCTTCAAGGGAGTGATATCAACCCACCAAAACATTCACCAAGTTAATCGCACCGTATAATACTTTAAACGGTAAATAAAAACTTCAACATTGCTACCGAAGGGACATTTCCAATTTAACATTCGAACTATTAGTCTGTGCGATTAACTTGGCGAATGTTTTGATATGTTGATATCACGCCTTTGAAGGGTCTAAGCATTCTGATCTTTGCGGTCCCTTTTACCAATTTTGGTTTTTGATATGATTACAGTGTAACATGACCTGGAATCCAACCATTTCAACACCATACACCATTTTTATCAATACAGCAACTTCAACGTTGACGAGTGGCTGTATTGGTACAAGTGGTATAACCACTGGGTTGAAGTTCTAATTCGCTAGTTCGTATCTGGGACACGTCATTTGAATTAAACGCAAGTGCATATACTACATACTGCAATACGTTATATCTCGTGATTGTTTTCGAGTTAGATTATTTTTCCAACCTAATTACGATCTGTTTGAAACACGTAACTTTTTTAATATTTTACAATATTGGTAGACAGCTTTTTTATTCAAGAAAACTTACTAAGATTTCCGTTACACGTAAGGAATTTTCTGAGATACAATTTTCTGAGAGGTTCTTGTTCTTATTGCGGTAAGCCGCATTTCTGCATCACTTGCCCAAGTGTCATGTAGTCGACATACCGCGCGTTTCTTTTCCTTGCAGCAGTGCAGCAGCTGCAGAAGTTTTGCTAAATGCCAACGTCACGCAAACGTCACTAGCACTAAAGAGCAGCCCCTGGAAGATTAGTACACAGAGAGCTATAAAACCTTGGATTAGCTATTCTCTCTTCTAGTAGTTACTCCTCTCTCAAAGTAGTTCGTCCATGTTCAAACTGCCCCCCCCCCCCCCCCAAAAGAAAAATGGCGGCTGCCATCTCTGTGCGATTGCCGTAATTGTTCAAGTAATTGAAAAGCGTTATTGTGAAAGTTTTATTGGCAATCGAAATTAATCAATAGAATTTCATGGTTGTGTATTTATTACTTTACCTACCTGCAGCTTTACGGTTTCTGTTAAATCGATCATACTATAAAAACACAGTGGTATTCACTGTAGATGATCAATTTGTTTGTCGATGAAAAGCAGCCATCTTGTTTTCGGAACAGAGCTGGCACATTTCTGTTGGTGCGTGGCTGCATTTAGCACTGTACGAAACAAGGAAAAGAGACGCGTCTGCTACACGCAGCACTGAAAATTGGAGCTAAGTTGTAGAGAAAAGAAACAGCCATTTAGAGAATTGCTTTAGCACTGCGAGGAAAAGAAACGCACGGATACTGAAACCTAAACGAATTCCACCATCTCCTCTATAAGCGACCAAGTGAAAAAGAAAAGGTTTAGATCGACGGCCGCTGGCTGCAAAAGCAACGTCTAAATCTGTCTGCAGCTACTTGTTATCTATTACCACCCCATCCATTTTTAACCTGCATTCTATATTTTTTAGCTATGCAAACCAAAAAGATTCAATGAAATGGAATTTTAAAAAGATTTAACCTAGTGTAGTATACTTTTAGCTTTGCTGAACTCTGTGTTTATTTGACAGCGACCGGTTGACGAGTCCTTCCTTTGTAGCTGTTCAGAATATTTCCTTTAGCTGGGTTTTGTTGAATGTTTAGCTTAAGCGTAAGATATAATTTACAAACACTTGAACTACACGTAAGCTTTAATAAAGCCTGAGTGCGCACACGAAATTGCTAGTTGGATTTAATTTAAATTTAAATTTAAATTGTTCACTTTCTGGGTTTATTTTGTACGCACGCTTAGCTTTACGTTAGCATCACTTTAGCTGCCAATCGCTCTACTTTCAGCTACATCTATGACTTTTATTTTGTAACGTATTAATTAGCAGAAATGTTCTGTTGTAAAGTCGTATCAACAATTTGTAATGAATGAGCACATAATACTGATGTGTTAACACCCCTGTTCATCGTGTTCTTCCTTCCATCCATCCTACCTTCCTTACTGTTAGTTACCTCTGCAGCAGTAAAATTTTCTAGCACGCAACTTCTTTAATACGCAAATATTACATTGCGTTGTTTAGTGTACATTTTATTCTGAAAAGACATGTTTCCATAATTTTCATCAAAGATATCTACTTCATAAACTGGAATTCTAGGCTCGAGTTTTGCTCTTAACAAACCAGTTCGAAATTTGTTGACATAAGAAAAGGACTGGATTTGTCACGAATGCGCAGAAATCAATGGTTTGTTTGCAGCCCTGTTCCTTCCGTTATGCCATTCCTGTAGTATGAAATTGCTGTAGCAAATCAATTTGTAAGTATGCATCCTTTACGTTCCATTCTTAGGTGTACATTTTATACTCAAAAAGAAATGTTTCCATCATTTTCATCAAAGATGTTTATTTAAAAAGTCGGGATGCTTGACTAACGGATTGTCATTAATAAACCAGTCCGAATTTGTTGACGTAAAAATAGACTTGGATTAGTTACGGATGGGCACAAATTGCTGGTGTGTTTGCAGCCCCTATCCTTAAAATATTCTTTCCTGCCATTCCTATAGTACGACTTCTAGGAAATCTATTTGCATTTACGCAAGCTAGAGATTCTATTGGAAGGTGCACAATTTATGCTAAAAGAGAAATGTTTCCATAATTTCCAGTCCGAATTTGTTGACGTAAAAATAGGCCTGTATTTTTCACGGATCATACATCGTTGGCGTGTTTACAGCCCCTTTCCTTCCTGCCATTCCTGTAGCTAAACTGTTCTAGGAACTCTATTTGCTTATATGCAAGCTTTAGGTTCCACCAGAGGAACGTGCACATTTTATGCTCAGAACGAAATGGTTCCATAATTTTCATCAAAGACATCAACTTTAAAGGCCGAGGATGCTTGGCTCGGGCATTTGTCCTTAATAAATCTGTGATGAGCGGCGTATAGTTTTGGACGTCAAAAGCTCTTAGCCTTGCATTTCATGGCGAGATCCGCCAAGAGGAGCAAAAGCAGAGGGACTGAAACAGAGGAGCAGCGTTCTGTGAGTGAGCGAAAGTACACCCCGTTGGTACGTGCAGGCAGAGTGCCAAGGACCGCCATGATCGCTCCCACTTGTCTTTCACAGTCCATGATTTCACCTGGCATGGGGCCCTCGTGTCCATAAAAATAGGAAGTGACAGATGACAGCAAGACATCCTGGTTTGGATTGACCAAAGGCACAGCCATCAAAGAATTCCACCAATTTTCAGCAGATGACGCACTTCAGGACGAAGAGGATGTCTTTTTTTTTTTCCTTCGTCCTTACCTAAAGAGTTTTCTTGGATGTCAAGATGTATGGAACCCGGGTTGATGGATGGCCGAAATTACCTTTTGGTTATGATAAAATAGCCTATTGATCTGCATGTCTTCTAGCTTGTCTGTCAAAGCATCTGGTCAACCGGTAGTGACATCGCATGTCAGAATTAGTCACTAAATCGATTGTGCAGTGAGCTGTATTAATGCGAATACGAGAGTCCGTTTTTAACTCGCAAAAAAGGAGTTCTAGAACATGAACGCGACGTACAAATTCTATGAAAATGAAATCCCTGCAGTGAAGGAGGAAGAAACTAAATTGAAGGAAGTGCATGCCTTATTCCCATCTATATATACCTAAAACTAAGGCAACAACAGTACGTAGACAGACGTGGATGAAAGCTACAGACCTTAGAGTATAGATAGGCCACAGACCTCTAAACCCAGGTTGTGGCAGATAAACCTCAGATGAAATTATATGGCTGAAGACCTAACAATCGCAGTGCTGCCCTTATAAAAATGCATCCTGAATTTAGCCTCACCCATTCATACCTCACCCACAAACACAAGCGGAAGGCAACACAAATACGACGAAAGATGTCAACCTAAAATAAGTTATAGAACTGTCTGATTAATGTATGCGACTAAGAATCTTACAAATTGTTGCATACCAAGTGCAGAATATTTACTGTACAGCAAATTTAAAGGGGATAGAGAGAAAGGGGCGATAACAAAGTTGTTAAAGGACATCAAGCCCAAAAGCTACGAAGGAAATGACTGTCTAATGCGACAACATGGCTAAAATCTCTCACAAAGAATTGACACACGGAATAAACTCAGTTTAAATGATGCATCTGAATGGCTGAAAATCTAAGAGCAACCCTAATGTCTCTCCGTAAATTTAAGATGAAGAGCAACAACTCTAATGCAAAAAAAATATGAAGACCTATATAATAGATGCATAATAGACCTTTCTATGTCTACTTGAGAAATGTGATGAAGAATGTTACCTCCATGTTCGGAATATTACTGCATACGAAATTTAGTTTTTGACATAGTCGGTTTATCTCATTTCCTCATATGTGTCGACGACTCGCTGTTTTAATAACGTCCAAAACCCTATGCTTGTGCAAGACCCAGAGCTCTTTCAAACCCCATTGCCTTATACTTTTTGAGAGCCAAATAGCTAAATGTCCTGAATTTACAACTGTATGTGTACCATAGACTGCAGATAATAATAATATATATATATATATATATATATATATATAACAGTACTACGTTTCTTAACTAGGAAACAGGCTTTGGGCCTATTGTAGGCGGAGCGCACGAATCTTCATTTCAAACTCGTATTTAGTTTTTATTTTAATGACGATACCAAATTTGTTAATAATTCTTAAAAATCTGGGTACAATACTTAATGGGCTTTGTTGGGCTGTTTGCCTTTTGGTGTGACGTACTGCTGTTCTTTGCTGGCCTTTTTCTTATTTTAGCCTTTTTTTTTTAATGTAGGCCTATGTTAGGTGTGAAATTTACGTTAACAAACTTTCGTTTGCTCCAGCATTTAGTTTTTGGTTAGTTATTTGTAGCCTCTTTTCGCAGCCAACACTGAAGACGTGGGCCAACGCGCGAGTAAAAATAAAACAGCACGTATAATAAGGTGTTTAACTGCAAGCCAAACAATCATCAGTACGATAGTTTTTTAACAATAGTCAGAAGATTCAAAAGGTTCACAATACTGCTTTGGTATAAGATTTGACACCGCCACCAACGAAAATGTTAAGCTGGCACACCTCTATCACGCAATGCAAGGTAATATATTATTTCGTAACTCTATGACTGCAACAGCGATATCTATTATATAATCTGAAAGAAATAACCATCACAATTTAGGTTTAAAATGTGTTAGATTTTAGACCTAATTTTAGGTTTTAGGCCTAATTTTTAGCGTTTAGGCCTAATATTTAGCTCCGATTTACTTTCGTTAGTAGCAGATTACAACAGTGGTTCGAGATTAAGCCTATTCCTTCATGCGATGCAACACGGTTTTGGTTTCGAGTCCACGTTACCGTGGCAACCAGGAATTGAGAGATGCGGGCAAATTATTGTTTCGTGTTTCGTGCTTTCGTGTTTAGTCTGATGTCAATAACGTTTTATAATACCGCTTGGCCTTGATACGACGATTTCAGGTTTCATATTCGGGATTCCCAACGCTAGTGTAGGCGCCACTTTCGTTGCCATGTTGAATTGAATAGTCTCCAAAGCATTCTTTTTTCAAATGAAACTAACGTGTGTCGTTAATGGAATCCTTTTGTTTTTATGGTTGCATTTGTTACTGTAGTGGTTAAATGCAAGCATCAAATGTTATTATTTCGTTGAGTTACGTCGAAAAAGATTATTAGCTAGAAAGAAGCAACCAAAATTTAATTTGCCGTGTTTTTTAAAGTTCACTTGACTACCATTAGCATGGTGTATGCTTCGTCGGAATTCCTTAACTATTCACGACTCCAAATGTATAATGGTGAGTGTTAGATAATGAAAATTTTGATGCATATCATTTTCATACGTCAAGGCACAGTGCTCATTCGCTTAGTGATAGGCAAACTATGGGCCTGGCTAGTTGTTTTGTTGATCAGAACAAATAGATAGTGACCATAGAAATAGAGTATCTAGTATTCTTCGTGTTCTTTTTTCGAAGCGCGTGTGGTCAAATAACAGCTGTTCATAAATGAGTGTTTTTATTTCATGGCTCATGCCTTTGCCATGAGCCTGAATGACTGGAAGAACTTATCTGAAAAAGTATGCCATTAAGTTTCAACTCCATTATAACGCCTATCTGAGCAATATCGTGACCTGATATAACAATGGTTAAACAATGCTTTACCGATTGTTGAACATATTGCCCCCGTTTTTTGTATAATGCCCACAAAACGGGGGCAATATATTCAACAATCGTGAAAGCATTGTTTAACCATTGTTGGCTACAAAGGGTGGTTTGCATAGCTCTGCAGTGTTTTGTTGTCATTATGCCCCTATTTGTAGAACGTATCGTTCGAATTAGCGCTCGTGTCTGTGTATTGTTAGATGATCTTCCCCTTCAGCAACAAGAGCGAACGAAGCGGTGCTCGTGTTTTTTTTATTGTAGGATGAATGAGCGTTATAATGCATAATAACCTAAAACCTCACTGCACTGTAGAGGAATGGCACTCGGCGTGTCGCCGCAGTCACCGTGAGGAGGTGGTGTTGGCCCGTTTGCGCATTGGTCACACTCGACTTACTCACTGTTTCCTTTTGCGGGGGGTTGACCCTCCTGAATGTTATTGGTGTCGGCGGCCACTTACGGTCCGGCACTTCCTTGTTGATTGTTGCCATCTTGCTGGTTTTCGTCGTCGTTTCCATCTTCCGCATGACATTGTGCGTCAATTGGGCGATAAGTCTGTCCTCCTCTCCGGTGTTTTTCATTTTTTGCAGGAGGTACAGATGTGTGACAAGATTTAGATTAGGGGTTTGAATAATATCTCTGTAATGTGTGGTGCAGTGGCAACCCGGATCACTGCACTGTGACTGAGGTTGGCGCTAATGACCAAGCTGTCGACGCGCCATTAAGCCTCATCTCCCCCCCCCCTAAAACCTCGTGCATTATAAGACAATGCTTTATAATTCCTTTAACATTGTTTTATAATGCCTTCTGGTTTCGGTCATTATCCTTTAAATATCAGTTAGTAATTTCTATGTTTAGTGTTAGAAGACGCTCTGTTAGCGTTGTAGACTCCTCCTCCTTCATGCTCCTCCTGCTAATTCCATTTAAATTGTGGTTTCAGAAACTGCTCAGGACATTTATAAAGGATGGCCCAATCGACGCGCCATTAAGCCTCATCTCCCCCCCCCCCCTATCCTTTGATGTTATCTGTAATGAATATATTATTATTTTATTCAATGTACAATACAACTTTCATCTAATGTTTTCTGTGTTATGTGCAATAAGGGCTGCTGCTCTAAATATCTTGAGAAATAAATTATCTCATTCCATAAGTAATGATGACAAGCTGAAAAAAAATCAAGTGTGCAGAAGCAAAAGAAAATTAAGAGCGTGCCATTCTTATCTTTAATCAGAATTGCGTGTCGCATTATTCCTTTTTATTAATATTTCAACAATCGTTTCCAGCTCACAAAACTGCCCGGCGTAATGCTGCTCGTCGTTGTTGTTGTTCAGGCATCCAACATTTTTGAGCGGCTGTTAAAATTTTCCCTGATGAATTTATCGTCGATTGCACAAAAGCAGTTGATTGTAACGAATGATCCGATTATGGGGAGGGAAGTGGCGAAGGATTGGTCGATGGTGTTTGGGGTGGGGAGGAGATAGGCGGCTTGCGCAATTTTTGGGACCAAAAAATATTACGAAGAGATCTTGAATTTGTAATAAGCGAAGACTTCATTCATATTACAGAAAGGCAACGTAGGAATGAGGGTATGAAGTGGAGGAGGGGGTAGAAGGTGTCGGGTCCAGAAGCCACATTAATGACCGTGGGGATCTGCAAGCTTCACCGTAGAGAAGGACATTAATATTGCACTATGTCCTGATGAAACTTGTGGCAAAAATCAGCCATCCGCGAAACTGAAACGTGTTCCATTTATCATCTCCTACCCGACGATACGTTGTGAGAAGGAATATATGACTTTTATTTAGTCTCTCCCTCTTTTCTTATCCACGACATGTGGAATAAATACCAATTTAGATGAGAACGAAGGAGTTCTGGAAGAGATGACTGTGCACGAATAAAGGATATGCGGGTACGAACAAAGACGACCATTTCAGTCTGTAGCACCCACCAAGATAAGGAAACTAATACGCGGGGGTTTATATTAATCTTGAAGGATCATACGCTGTAAAGCCAAGTTTATTGCAGTTTTATAAAATATATGGATGCACGGTTTTAGTAATTTTTCAGCGAACCGCGGCAACGTTTTTCGCTAGGACGTGGTGAATTCATTAAGGTGTGGGATACATTAAGTCACGCTTATTAAACCATCAGGAGTACATGAATAACCAAGTGAAGTTCTCGAACTGATTCTATGTAAACTTGCGATTGGTCGAATCGCGTAATTCTATATTTTATAGCCTAGACACTGAAATAAAAATTAGGTCTTAGCTTAAACTGCAGCCAGGATCAGACCACCAAGTTTAATGTTAGAACCGTACCTCAAACCATATAATTACAGTTCTGTTTCTTAAACATGTCTACCATGCCAAATATTGACCAGTTTTCCCTAGAAGGAGCAGGGCCAATTTTAAAGGCCCACGCTCTGTTACAGGTTCCTTGCGACCTCGAACACAGAGAGAAGCAGCAGTTTAGTGATCAGAGTCCAGACCGTAACACCAAGAGGACACTGGTTCGCATTCCACCCTAACTAATATACATAAGAAACTTGAGAATAATCGCCGGGCTTGGAAGCGATCATAAACAAGTTAAGGACGGTTGTGTGCTCTTCCTAGATTTTTGGACATATCTGGCATGCCAATACTTGGCCAGTTTTAAAATACTTCTTCGTATGTGTGATTTGAAGTATCATACCCAAAATGAAATCTGAATAAAACAACATTTTAAAATCCACTGCAAAAACACTTTCAAGCTTTCAACACAAAAAGTAACAGTTGAACTCAACAAAGAAATTCTACTAGAAAAGTATTAAAATAAGTACGGAAATTAAAAAAAAAAAGCTTCTTTTTATTTCCTTACTTATTTTCAATACGCTTCTGGTAGAATTTCTTTGTTCACTTTAACTGTTACTTTTGTGTCGAAAGCTTGAAAGCGTTTTTGCAGTAGATTTTAAAATGTTTTGTTCTGATTTTATTTTGGTAAGTACTTCAAATCACACAGCGCTCATGCTAAAGTGTTGACCCTCTCCTACATAACAACAATTCCCGAAATCATGAAAATTGTATTTTCTGGCGAGTCTGTCCTTTATTTATTATTTTTGAACTATAAACTCAAAGTTTTAATACTTCTGGAAACTTTAAAGACGTGCCTTATGTATTCACACTCGATTTAGTCCTTCAATTTGATTTTGCCTATTTGAATTTGCTTGGGATTTGTTGAGGTACCACCAACACGTAATTTAAATGCACCACAAATGCATCGAAACGGCATGGTTGAATATTATAAATTATTCATTATAAATAGCTCGAAAATGAATAATGTATTGCTCTACCAAATATTGCGGTATTTTTAATGCAGCAGTAAGTTAAAACCACCAAGTTCCTGAAAACAAATCGTAGCAGAACGTAGAACGTAGCAGAAGAAAAAACAAACGTGCGCAAACATACTGCGTGTAATAAAATAGTCAAATCACAAAATTCATACAATAAACTAACTTTCCCTAGTGTTGGCAGATTTCACGCCAATTTAATGCATCATCGTTACTTTACTACACCAAATTGGCGAATAAAAGTTGTCGGTAGAACCACAATTAGTATTAAAAAACGCTTAAGCGTATAAAATACGGATGTAAGCCTTAAAAAACTTAAAGCCCTAAAGGAACAGATATTAGAAAAAGACACGTAAGCCATCAGCGTCGCACTAATACGTGTAAAAGAATCTCCAGCGACCCAAAAAACAAGCTGGAGCTTCTATTAAACGTATTAGTGCGACACTGATGGCTTACATGTCTTTTTCTAATATCTGTTCCTTTAGGGCTTACATCCGTATTTTATACGCTTAAGCGTTTTTTAATACTAATATCCCTTATTTTTTTTCTTGTTTTAGCAAGAATAACACAGAATAGAACACTGAAATCACCTTAAAGTAACTGTTATAAGAGTCTTTTCTATGGCTGATTCATTTTATACTGCTAAAAGTGACTTTTGCACCCAATTTCATGTTTTTAGCTTGATCTATAAGAATTTGTTGCCCAAACCCCTGGGAGGCATCACGAGGAGGTTCTGGGGCGGGAGGGGGAGGGGGTAGGGCACCGATGGCACTTTGGGTATTTCATTGGGGGTCCATGGCTGGTTCGATTTTTACTGTTAAGAAAGACTTATGTACCAAATTTGTTTTCTGCAAAATTTCTACAAAAATGTGTTACTCCAATTAAAGATTTCTGCCCAGTGCTCTACAATAATAATTGCTCTGCCGATGCGAATACTGCAGTAACATCAAAATCGTGTTCAAAAGGCCCTGATCGGTGTAAATACTTACGTTTTGAACTGTACAAATTGAAAATTGGTTCATTGGTTCGATCTCTAGGTGAAAGCAAAAGTTCTAACCCATTTGGCATTCCGTGTCAAGAATAATGTAGTTACATTAAAATAGCATGCGGAATGCCCCAGGCCTTGTCCATACCTACGTTTTAAGCTATAGAACTTGAAAATAGGTTCTGTGGTTCGATCTCCAGGCGAGGACAAAGAGTCCCAACAGCAACATTAATGATTTCTGCCCAGTGCTCTGCAATAATAATTGCTCTGCCGACGAGAATACTGCAGTCACATCAAAATCGGGTTCAAAAGGCCCTGGTCGGTGTTAATACCTACATTTTAAGCTACACAAATTGAAAATCGGTTCATTGGTTCGATCTCAAGGGGAGAGCAAAGGTTTTAGCCCATTTGGCTTTCCGTGTCAAGAATATTGTAATTACGTTAAAATAGCCGGCAAAAGGCCCTAGGCCTTGTCTAGACCTACGTTTTAAGCCATAGAACTTGAAAATCGGTTCAGTATTTCGGTCTCCAAGTGAGGGCAAAGAGTCCCAACAACAACAACAACAACAACAGCAACAACAAGAAATGGCCATGCTGTGGACGCCGAACGGTTTGATTGTTGTCATTAAAATTTGTAATGTGGTGAAATAGTTACGACACAACCCCAAATACCGAATTTCGTTGGTCTATGTCAATTCTGGGCGAGACTATAGGAGTTCAAAGTTTGACGTTTGACATGGAAGTTCATGCTGATGCTTACATAAGGATTACTGCGGTGCTTGATACTGTACGGACTCTAACGGATTTTACGTAACTGGTGTGTACATGATTCATGTGATTCGGTTGTCCGTTTATTGTTTTCAATACACTAGACAAAAATATTTAACCCTAGTTTATTTAGTTCTTGAATGACGTTTGGCTCTACTGCCTACTTTAGTTTTTGTTTTCATTGCTTTCTGTTCGTCTAAATAAATGTCCAACTCACTTTGCCTCACGTTTATTCTCTGCGGCTCTTTGCCGTATCTTCTCTATCTATTTTCTGTCGTTCTTTAGCCATATCTGCTTGGTTTGTACTGTCACCCTCTTGATTCTCCCTCGCTACGTTTTTCCACTGGTCATTCGTTTGTATAAGCTTTTAAGCTGCATTGTTGACCAACATGAGGTCAGATTTATCGGCTTTGGGCGCACATAACCAACCTGTTGACGTGCCCTTGCTTTATATCCTTTCTTCCTATTTTCAACTAGAACTAATGACAGTGCTAGTACCTCCCAACGAATATACCGCGTTAGGCCTACGAATTACCTACGAATTACGTGGATTGCAGGTCTTTTTTTTCAACTTCGTAATAATTTCGGTTCATTTTTAAATTTAAAACGCAGACAAGTAAGATATTATCCAGCACTCACTGGATATATAGTCGAGCACAGTATGACTCTTTGTTTGTAAGGCTTACTATGCTCTTATACACGCCTGGAGTTGTCGTTAATTTAAATACAATCTATCTTTTATTGGCCCAAGTCACTTTGTACATTAGACGACTGCATATTTAGAATCAATCTACATCATTGAAAAAGCACGATTTGTTTGACTGCGATTTTTTACGCCTACTCCTCCGGAAGTAAGGTCCTGACGACAGCGTAGTAACATCAAATTAAAGATAATTACATTAGACTTCTGATCGACCTATTTTTATCAATGTAGTCTTGATTTTCTGACTTCTAAATACTCAAAAAACGGCTCTGAAAACTGTTTATGGTGTAAGTTTGTTCATACACTTGTTGTTCAGGGAAATGAGCCAGAAAGTAACTAAGTAAAAAAAAAAATAACACCTAAAATGATGGCATGCTTTGCAACATGTTCAGCAGCAGCAAACAAGATATAGATGACTTAAACTTGGACGCAAGGAAAAGTAAACCTTTATGTTTTAAAAGGTTGTCAAACATTCGCTTTTTTGAAGAACACTGGTGTGCAGATTACAGGTGTGCAGGGGCTAGCAATTTCCGCGTTTAGTAAATATTTTCAATGCAAAACAAACCCTTTTTACGGTGCATGAACTGCACACGTTCTAACGAATGTGATGAACGAATTGTAATCAACAACTGCAATTCTCTTGCGTCCTAGCAATCAGAACATCGATTTTACGATGGTTTTGAGATTGAATAAACTATATTTAGTATGAGTAAACCAATAGAGTGAGCGAAGCGAGTAATAAATGAATATTTACGAAGCTGTTTCTACTGCATTTATACACCTGTGTATCGTCTGATGAGCAGAACCAACAACACAGATTCACCAGTCGTAAAAATGTTTTTTCACTTTTTTGACCTATCAAAATTCGTAATGAATTCATTCGTTTTTTTTTTAATTCAGATGTTATCCATCATCCACTGGAAAGGGGTCAAGTGCACTGTCGTGCACTCCTCATGTAATTCAAACGCAATCTCTGTGTTTTATGGGCCCAAGTCACTTCATCCATGCCGTAACGTCGCCTTTAGTATTTTTTATTAATGAATTCTTCTGAAGCCAGGGCCTGTGTGTGATGCAGTAACCTTCTGCACACCAATTACTCTTCTGGTAAGCCAAACCTACAAAGTAAATTTCGCTAGTCATGAAAATAATGTTTCTTTTTTGACCTTTTAAAATTCATAATGATTTTATTTATTTTGTACTTTAGAATGGGTTGTTCATACAGTTTAAACTGCTCGTTGATCTGTTATACACTCCTGGTGAACTTAAAAACAGCCTCTATCTTTTAAGCCCCCTGGAAATGCACTCGTGCTTATGTCGATTGTGGCATTCAAATATCCCAGGTATTGAAACCTGCAAAATTATCCCTCTCTTAACCAACATAACCTGATCAGAAGAAAATGACGTTAATTCGACAATTTCATTTTTTGTATCTTTTATGGTGCAAATCAGTTCGTACATCATCTTTAATATTTTTAGTGATGATTTTTTTTCGAAGCTAGTGCACAAATTGATACAACATTCTTTGATTATACCATTTCCTCTTCAGGTGAGCCAAAACAACAACGCAAATTTCCCAGTCAGAAAATTTTCTAAAACTGTTTTACCTTTTAAAATTCGTAATGGCTTCATTCGATTTGCAATTCAACAGCCGGTAAAACTTTACGATGTTACCCAACATACTTACTGAAATAGGGTCTTAACATAGTGTACATTTCTCGTTCATAAGAGTACTACTTTTACACACTCCTGACGTTGTACTTAATTCAAATACAGTCTCAATCTTTTGCAAACTTCGTAACTCAGTGACCGCATCTTAAGTATTTTTAGGAACGAATAATTACGAAATTAATGTACGACTGTACCTCACTCTAACTAAACACTACGCCTCTTTTGGGGTGCCAAACCAACAGTGTGAATTCACCATTCGCGAAAATTTTCTTCCACATTTTTTGACCGTTCCTAAAATCAGACTTGCTTTCACTGACTGCAAGCTGTATTTCCACATTTTTCTCTCTCCTCCATATTGATGTCACTAGGAATAAAACTTGTCAGTTCAGTGGCTCTGCTGAAAATAAATAGAGGCACGGACCACTTAAAACCGACACTTCATTAAATTTTAACTCCCAAAAATAATTAGTTCATGTAAAACTAATAACATCCCTCGCGTTGCTTAGGCCAAACATCAAGGCAGCAGGCACAAACTACCCCAAAAGAGAGGCATGTTGCTTGGCACTCGTGCCATTAACATAGTGGGAGTAAGTGCAAAGTTTAAGATAATATAACGCTCTGCTTGTCGGGGAAGAGAACGTAGTCTTGGCAACGAAAAGAGGTTTTTGTTTTCTTCTTGGTCTTTTTTCTCCCTTATTTGGCCAGTTGTTTGCTCCGATGATGAATGGATTTACTTGGGGCCTCCAGTCCGAAAACAACACAATTAAGAGCAGGAATTAACGAGGGTTGTACATTATGTAGCGAAGTGATTACAAATGCCGGAGACAAGCACAGTTAGTTGATCTCAATCTATGCTTCACATGAAAGCTAAATATTTAATGCAAGCTCTAAACTTATAGGATTATAAACTTTGTTTAAGCCTTAGAGAATTTAGGAGTTTTAATTGTGGCATACAAACTAGTTATAAACAGTAAATTCCACAAAACTAAAAACTTAGAAGTAGAAAGTATGCTGATTTTTGAATTTTATTTAGGTGATGTAAAACTCGAATTTGGTGAACAAACATCAAATTTTATAAATCAGGTTTTTATCAGGTTTGAATCAGTGAGTCCATCAATTAATTATGTGCAAATCTTTTTAAATATTTAAACTGGGAATTTTGTTTATTTGTGACTCTGCTGTAAAAAAGGCTTAAGAAAAAATCAACAAATTAACATCTATTAAAACATCTATTTAATAGAGAGATGAACAACTTAAGATAAGTTTAATACTACATGTCTTCTGATTGGGCTTCCATTCGCATGTTGTTAAATAAATCGTATTTTTTTTTCAAATTCACTGTTTCTTACCACGTGGGAGCATGTTTATATCGTTTGGCCATAGAATTAAACTTCTGAGAATCCTTCCGTATGCCAACAAAATTTTCTTGCAATGCAGCGTTTAAACAAAGTAGCTAGCCAGCAAATAAAAATAATTAAACGAAGTAAAATAGGAACACTACATGTTTTGAAGGAAGAGAGAACAAAGGGGGGGGGGGAGGAATTACGCTTAATGGCGCGTCGACAGCTAGGTCATTAGCACCAACCGCCGGGTTGCCACTGCACCACACATTACAGAGATATTAAAAATAAACCTCTACAGTAATCTAGATCATAATATTATCATAGATCTGTACCTATGGCAAAAATTGAAAAACACCGGAAGGATAAAGGAAACATATGTAAACACATAGGTTATTTGTACCTATATTTTCATAAACCTAGCCTAAATTAGGCCGACAATTACAAATGACTAGTAGAATATCAGAGAAGGTAGCAAACTGGATGAACACAGCAAAAACTCCAGAAATTCCACAACAACCATAGAATACCCATAACGCCGAAGACTGCAAAACATGTGCAATTTTTAGCAGCACAGAGCAAGAAATGCAGAATGCCTCTGCATCAGGGACGTGTGGCTTAGCCAGAGACGTGCCATGACCACCTCCTCCCGATTCCTAGACGACAATGACGAGCACCGAAAACATCAAAACACCCCTTGTTAGAAGTAACCTGATCCAACTTTTGCCAACAATCCAGAAGTTTAGCTTGAAGGATGGAGCAAGCCTCAGATGCTAGAACTGATAGATGCTTTATAGCTGGGAAATGTAAAGCAGCCTGGGTAGCTAACTTTGCACTAAAACGTAGTGCTGAATGAACTACACTATGGGATTGGGCGAAACAAAGCTATTTATGATCTGCATTGCATTCCAGGAATCGGTGGAGATAACAAAATATTCCTACGAAGATTTGGCAGCACAGCTAAGGGTGCGACCGATTGCCTAATGTTCTGCCTACAGACAGAAAACATCGACTGAAGCCGGGATGTGCAGACCGGTGAGCCACAAACATATTCACAACTAACCACTGACTCAGTCTTGAACCATCAGTGGTGTTCATCGTCGTTTCCATCTTCCGCATGATATTGCGCGTCAATTGGGCGATAAGTCTGTCCTCCTTCCGGTGTTTTTCAATTTTTGCAGGAGGTACAGATGTATGACAAGATTTAGATCAGGGGTTTGAATATTATCTTTTGAATGTGTGGTGCAGTGGCAACCCAGATCATTAAACGCGCCATTAATCCTCAATCCCCCCCCCCACGGCACTGTGACTGAGGTTGGCGCTAATGAACACATGAGGGTACCCTCTTAAGCTGGCTGAAAGGTTTTGGTAAACCTGCAAGTATCCTTCTGCAGGAGTTTCAGCCTTTCCAAAGTCCAAAAGTGAGTAATTGCGTTCAAGAAATGCCACTAGTCGTTTGGTAATGGTCATGAATCCACACTAAGCCAGCTGAGGAAAAACAAAATCTGCGGCATCGCTACAATCCCACAGAAGGTATGCAAATCCCCAGTTTGACTGAGGGGTACGGTTAGGCTCCTGACTCTAGGCAAAGGCTGCTTCCCGAGCATTGCATACGGCAGAGTTGCCTACAGTGGAATGACAAGAAAGGGTCCTGCAATTAAATAGACTGGTACAATATGCACACATCACAATGATGTATGGTAGTGTTACTGGCTGAAAAACACAACACAACCACGATCCAGCATAGAATGAATGAGTGCCATACAAACGTAATTTAATGTGTAATGTGTGGTGCAGTGGCAACCCGGACCACTGCACTGTGACTGAGGTTGGCGCTAATGACCAAGCTGTCGACGCGCCATTAAGCCTCATCTCCCCCCCCCCATACAAACGACGCAATGTAGTTATACCGGCACCCAAGTCAATACCGATAAAACCTGCAATGAACGGTTAACAATCGGAATTAACAGTTCCCTCTATGTGAAGTTCAGGGTCAAGACACAGGACTGAAGTGGATGAAATTAGTATTGCAAGAGCCATACCTGCACAACAAAGTTTCACGAATGCAACCTTTCGGTGCCTGTATTGGAACTTTAATCAAGCAACAATTAAAATAATAGGCTGAAAATTTTAGTCTAAACATTTGGAAAAAGGCAGAAAATGCGAAGGAAAACTAATAGGCTACTCCAGTCCAACAGTATTTGCGTGGGTATAAAAAAAAACAATAGGGAGAAGGAAGTTTCCGACTCAACGCCATGAAATGACGTGACTGCTGAATGATTCCACGCTCAGTCTAATACAACGGGGTCACATTTTTCAACTGCGGAAATCTGGTGACTTTCTAGTTCCTAAACGTTTGAATTTCCTAAAACAACGTCATGCCTCGTTATTTCTTAGACCAATCACCTCATTTAGTTTGGGAGGAGCATGTTCCCACAGAAAGCAACACTCACTAAGCGTTATACCCCTGCTTTAGTGACGTCCTTATCAACTAGGGTAGCTTGGAGGGAAATCGGGGAAAAACACATGTTTTAACTATGGTGGCTTGTTGGGACACAATTTTTTTTCCCACTCAACTTTCATGAAACCGTAGCTTCGGCATTTCAACACCGAATAACACACACTACAACATCACCCGAGTCAGCGTCCATCATGTTCCTGTTTCATAAAAGCTAGGGTGTGTAGAAAAAAGTTGTAGTGTGTCCCAACGAGCCACCGTATGTTGCGATCACGCAGCTTAAAAATGGCTGGCAAAAGCACGGTGAGGATAGCAAATTTCATGAAGGCAATTGTGTTAGTTAACATTTTCATGTACAATTCGTAAAAATTCTGTGAATTGTTGTAGCAGTATGTTGCCAGCCCATGTATACTTGCTGGCATCTTTAAACTTTACTACGGGTCAGCTTAATTACAGTCACGAGCGCATGTTGTCTGCGCTTCTGCGGTCTTTGATCGGAGGGCATCTATGCAGTCCTGTGACCTACGCAGCCTTCAAACGGTGAGTGTTAGCATCCCTGTTGGAAGTTACGTTGCGACTGTAGGAGTTACTATTCCCTGATTGGTAATGATCTTCAGCGTAAGCGTGGCGCTGTTTGGCACTCAACCATTTCATGGCATTGAGTCAGCTGTTTCCATCTCCTTATTGTTTTTTTAATTGTGCTAACTATCAAACTCTGGTTAGACTTGAATAGCCTAGCTGGGGGGATGAGGCTTAATGGCGCGTCGACAGCTTGGTCATTAGCGCCAACCTCAGTCACAGTGCAGTGGTCCGGGTTGCCACTGCACCACACATTACAGAGATATTATTCAAACCCCTAATCTAAATCTTGTCATACATCTGTACCTCCTGCAAAAATTGAGAAACGCCGGACAGGAGCACAGACTTATCGTCCAATTGATGCGCAGTGTCATGCAGAAGATGAAAACGACGACAAACACCATCTAGATGGCGACAATCAACAAGGAAGTGCCGGACCGTAAGTGGCCGTCGACACCAATAACATTCAGAGGGTCAACCCCCCCGCAAAAGGAAACATTTGGTTTTTATTGACATTTTCAGCTTTATATCCAAACGTTTTGATGAAGCTTTCTAGCCTATTTTATTTTGTATTTTCCATGATAATAGTTTCACTGAGTTGATTTTATAACATATAGCCTACTGTACTTTGATTGAAAGTGTTTTTTATTCTCTTTAAGTTTAAAAATGGAGTTAGTCCAAACCCAAAAGGGCATCTGCTTTCAATGTAACCTTAAAAAAATGTAACTTAATAAAATAAACTTTTATTGGCGAAGTATACTGGGGAAAAAATTAAAATAACGAAAGCCGGTTGCACAGACAGTTAGCAGCTAGTCTAAGCTACTAAGCTACTAAGCTACTGGTCAAATGTTCTGTAGTATAAAAGATATCCTACATGTAGTTCAGTTTGAGTTGGAAAAAAAGCCGAAAATTGATTCAACTATCGAATGTTGCCTCAAGGACTTCAGTTACAAATCACCATCACGATGTAGTGCTTTCTTACAACTGCTAGCAGTTTGAAGTAAACCTAGTGATAACGCTTAGAATAATGCATCATTCCATACATGCAAGTAACTCAACAGATAAGTGAAGTTCAAGGGAAAAAAAAGAATCCTACCTCCTCTGACTTTAACATCCCTGCTAACTATTGTTCCGGCTGGATTGGTAGCCACGCACTTGTACACTACTGCGTGGATGTCTTGCCGATAGTCCTCCGCAAAGAACGGAAAGAAAGTAAGTGTTCCGGGAGGAATGACTTGCCGCAAATTGGGAACATCCGCTACGCTTGTCCCATCCGCTCGCAGCCATGACACTTCCGGTGCAGGAGAGCCTTCCGCCGCGCACTCAATCTTGGCTCCCGTGCTGTTGGAAAAGTCCACTTGGGCAGGGGGTTCCACAGTAAAAATTGGACCCCGTAGATCTGCAAGGTTGCCTAATGCTGAAATGAGAAAAAGAAAAGCTGAAATTAGAATCAGTAAAAGAAAATATTTATGCACAGAAAAGCTACATTAGAAAAACTTTATAATTTGCTTAGGGAGGAAAAAAATAGGACTAAATTAGGATAAAACAAGAATTATTCAACCTTTTATGACGTCATTGGAACGGAACAGCTCAGACTGCTTCACAATGAGTATGTGAGGAAATTAATGTAGTTTTAATATATTATGGAAATAAATGCTGTGAAACCAACGAACATCCATTGTATCAGCGATTTTCGTCATTTGGACCAAGGTCCTTCTTTGATTGGGTGTATCAAAAATGAAAATCACACAACACGTACAATTAAGTACCTAAATTAAAGGTGTAAATTGTTTTTTAGAATTTTTCGAGACTTTCGAAACAAATATAACTAGAGAAATTTTTAAATACATTAACATTTCAATTGGAAATGGTAAGTTTTTTTTTATTTAAAATGTTTTTTTTTTCCTTTGCATCTCTGCAGTGTACACAGCAAAAAATACTCGAAGTTTGCAACGTTTCGTATCTAATCAGCGTTCCAGCTCTTAGTTTCGGGATAAACCAAATCCAAACATGCTATTCAGGCAAACAAAGCATATCACGCCAAATAATGAACTGATTCGATTCCATACTTAGCCCGAAGTTGCTATCAGCTACGGATAATGCAGTTACAGCGATGTTTTTGTCTGGGTTTCGGTTGAATGATTTTAAACTATTCCATACAACTTTTGAGAATGTGTAATATGAAAGCACGCATCAAAAGTTAATTAGCGGACTACCATCAAAAATAACGACAAGCACGTTACGTGCTTATATTTGATTTTTTCACCTTATTTTGGAACCCTGGGATTAATACACAATGAGAGATATTAGCCGTGGCACACGTGCGACCCGAACTTCTCTGCAAAAGTGCTAAATTATACCAGTAGGAGGGGGAGTAAGTAGAGGTGAATCGTAAACATGATAGGTTTGTACCATTTGATCAGCAATTAGAATTATCTTGCATCATTGATTTAAAGTATGTATGAGTTAGTGGCCAGACAAAAGCCTTTCAACAACGTTATGGAGTAGTAGACTAGCAATGTGACACTAAATGTCAACTACTTACAATTTGTCCGCCATATATTTCCAGACTGAGATATTGTCTCAGAACGTATTTCCTCTCATTTACCAGTTTTATTTATTTACAACAGTTTACATACATTTTAATTGGGAGAGGAAATAATGTGATTATAAGCTTTATTGCTTAACGTTGAATTCCTGATTATTTAGCTTTATTGTTAAGCACGTTTTTTTCTTATTATTGTTGTTGTCTGAAATGCCCAATAACTGAAGCTGTTGTACAATATGATTTTGGATCCAGTCAGGTTGTATGGAGTAAAACTTTAATTACCTGATATAGACCATACATCATAATTATACAAATGATGAAATGAGGGGGGGGGGGTATAAGGCTTAATCGCACATCGACAGCTAGATCATTAGCTCCAACCTAAGTCTCAGTGCAGTGGTCGGGTTGCCACTGAGCCACACATCACAGAGATGTTAAACCCCAAATCAAGATCGTTTTATCATACAGCTGTATACTTTCTGCAAAATTTGTAAACTGACGCCGACAGGAGGACAGACTCAACGCCCAACTGACTTGCAAAGTCACGTGGAAGGTGGAAATGGTTACGAACACCATCAAGATGGTGATGAAATTACTCTAGCAGTGAAATATATCGAAATTGTGTAGTAAGTGTTGTAGCATTCTTGGATAAATAAAACAAACTTTATTAAACTTAACCATAGAGACTTGCTTTTGGGCACACGATCACGAACACGACCTGTAGACGCATTTGAACAAGTTGTAAGTAACCGATTCTGTCACATTTTACTGTGTATTGCTGTGAAGTTGTTAGTATCTTTTATTAGCTTGTGTTGAAATCCTTTTTCAGATTTGGTGAAAACAAACGTCGTGTTTTAGTTGGCCTGCACTTTTAGTATTGAACTGCAGAATAGGTCGCGTGAAACGCCAAACAGAAAAAAAAAAGATAATAGTACAGAATCTTAACAAAGTAGGCTAAAGAGTCTCATTAACACAGGGTAAGCGTAGTAAGTTACTCAGGTGTGATTTGTTGAAATTGGGCCTTCATTAAAATCTACAAGCGTGTAGGTGTCGTTCTGTGTGTAACAGGAAGCGGAAGATGCGTTTGTCAACCTCTAAACTGGACAAACTAGTTAACAAAAATACCAAACAGCTAAGTTTTTTTCTGCCTCTCCAAGATTCTACATGAAACAACCAATAACTCTTTTCAATGTTAAACTTTCTAAAATTTAGAAAGATCAAGACAAACATAAAGGAAGTCCTCGATCCAAAATGCACTCGGCGTGTCGCCGCAAAGAGGTGGTGTTGACCCGTTTGCGCATTGGTCACACCCGGCTTACTCACTGTCTTCTTTTGAGGGGGGTTGACCCTCCTGAATGTCATTGGTGTCGATGACCACTTACGGTCCAGCACTTCCTTGTTGATTATCACCATCTTGATGGTATTCGTTGTCGTTTTCATCTTCTACAGGACATTGTACGTCAATTGGGCAATTAGTCTGTCTTCCTGTTCGGTGTTTTTCAATTTTTGCAGGAGGTACAGATGTATGACAAGATTTAGATTTGGGGTTTGTATTATATCTCTGTAAAATGTGGTGCAGTGGCAACCCAGACTGCTGCACTGTGACTGAGGTTGGCGCTAATGACCTAGCTGTCGATGCGCCATTAAGCCTCAACCCCCCCCCCCCAATATGCACAAGGAGTCTATAAATTTTAGAACGAGCTTGTAAATTGTACTATGAAAACTAATTAATTGATGAAAAACAATTTAATTTAGAATGACAGCTCCCAACACTCTTATTGTTAAAAAAAAATTTCTCCATTGCTAACAATTCGTTTTTATCGATATGCCCTGTTAAACCTCCTCTTTTACCAGACGAACCATAAGGCTGCAATAACGGTGACACATTTTTAATGAATCATCTACATAAACAATGCACGCCGATGTGATTATACTCTCCACAGAATCATTGTATGAATTATTCGTCCTGAATCTACCTATTATTAAAATAGTTCATAGTTCACAAGCGATAAAAAAAATAAAACACTAATATTTCGATACCAATTTTGTGTACACGTGGTATCTTCATCAGAGTAAAAATAATAAAACCCCTTACACTTCGTCTAACAGGCCACTCCGAAGCACATACATGGTGGCACGTAGCCAACGTCCTGAAGGAAAGCAGAGGTGTGATGTGGCCTTCACGACGTTGGCCACTTGCCACCATGTATGTGCTGCGGTGCGGCCTGTTAGACGAAGTGTAAGGAGTTTTATTATTTTTACTCTGATGAAGATACCACGCGTACACAAAATTGGTATCGAAATATTAGTGTTTTATACTTTTTATCGCATGTGCTTTTGCTCCAGTGTCTTTTATGAACAGTATTGCACAAACCCATTCTTTATTAAAATAGTACTAGAATGCACCACATTTCTGCCCAACCGTTACCTCTACTGATATAGCACAACATTTTGCACCTTTCATTTTCATTCATTTGCAAGCTTTTCTTCATTAATAGTGCTTTACAGTTGCATTTTAAATTTCATGCCAGCACTGAGATGGTTACCATAACAGGAAAGCCAGTAAATCCTTTTTGTCAGTCTTCCTCTTTCATCACAGCTTGTTTATTATAAACAAAATTAACCTTATCCTTGTTGCTAATGTCTTCGCGCTCCCAGAATTTGGCAATTTTGATCCGCCTGCATTTTCGGGCAACAATTAAAAGTCATCGTTAAGCCCGAATTTGCGAGCAAGAGTCAAAACCATAAATTAGAGGCTTTGTCTGGAAAGTAAAGCCTTCCTTCCTTCTTTCTGTTTAATCTTTTTCTCCACTCACAGAAAATGCATAAATTGTCTTTTCGCCTCATTTGCTTGTCCAGCATCAACGCTACAGGACCTCCCGGGATCGTAAAATATACAACGTTAAAACATCAGGATCGTTAAATGGACAAATTGCAGAGACATTAATGACCCCCAAAGTTAGTAAAGAGCAAAACGTTACAGCGAACTAATAAAGAGACCTTTTAGTGGACGCGAAAGTCAGTACAAATTTAATCAAGCCCTTAGTTATCAGTTTAAGCATGGTTGTTAAAATATTTCATAGTATAAAAGTCGTATTTTTTACTACAGTATCAAAAGAATCAAATTTTGAGGCTGCAGGCTGAGAGTTACTGCCGCCTTGAGTATGATTTTTTTTAAAGATAAACTTTTTCCTAAAACAAAATTAGAATTGATGAATCGGAATAATAAATTTTTTATTACCAAAGTGAAAATGTCTAGTAATGGTGATACATGCAGTTTTTTAATTTTTGGGCATGTGAGTTAACGAAGTACCTGTTAGGAGACAATCCTAGTAGAATATTTTTTAATGTAACGATTGAAGAAGAGTATGAATTATATGGGGGGGGGGAATGAGGCTTAATGGCACGTCGACAGCTTGGTCATTAGCGCCAACCTCAGTCACAGTGCAGTGAATTATATGGATCATAACATTAAAGATTATAGACAAGAATATAATAAAAGACACTTTATTTGTCAAGAATATGCTTGTCTGGTCCAAACGTGAAACACGGATGTTGCACCGAAGACACTTTATTTGGCAAGAAAACTGCAGGATATTCTTGTCAATTCCAATTACATAGAATACGGACGTTGCGCCGAAGACACTTTATTTTTCCAAAACATTGCAGGATATTCTTATCCAGTACAATTAACCTAGAACACAGATATTTCACCAAAGTCACCTTATTTGGCAAGAGTATTGTAGGATATTCTTGTATGGTACAATAAACCTATAACACGGGTGATGCACCGAATGCACTTTATTTGACAAGTTTGATAGTATCGAGGATTCTGCGCTGCTCACTATTCCCAAACAAACCAGTACAACTATAGGAATGTGGATTATGGAGTCGTTTTCTATTGTAGCTCATCAGCTGCATTATTTTAATTTGGCTTATTAAAATTTTTATCAGAATATTAATAAGAATTAAGACTAATAAATTATATTTTAATAGAATATTGCAACTTTAGGATATTAATGGTATTCAGAAGGAAAATAATATCGATAAAAGGAATCAATGTCGTCAAATACACTGGATACTTACACTATTCACGAAGAGAGCTTGTGGTCTGCTCATTTGACCACGTAACTTATATCACCTCGTGTAAGGTGCAGTAGTGAGTTTAGCACTGTCTTTTAGCACAAAGAGCTAAGTTTTAACATTTATGTCACCAGATTCTTAAGGAGAACAGCAGTTACGAACTATTATAAACCCAGGTAAGTCAAGAAGAGAACTTTGACTTCTACACTCGATTTCAAGCGTAGCATAGTTTAATGCCAATAAATATTTCGGCTCTACAAAGGCATATTGGTTAAACGCTTTTTTATCTTCTTCACTACTCTTGCCATATTTTATGTAACTTGGCAGCAGTAATGACGGACGAGAGAGGGAGTTTCTGCCGTAAAGAAGAATTACTTTAAACTACGTATGACTGCACGTGAAACTATAGTGTTTAGGAACCAAGCATTTATTTGCTAGCACTAAATTAAGATGTAGGCTGGTGGGAATTTCTGTCATTTTACTCTACACTACTGTTCAGTAACTAAGCTTTTATTAATTACATCCTCTATTGGAACACATCGAATGCTTATTTCTGTGTACTGAACTGTGACAGTTTAGGATTGTAGTACAGTTGGTTTCCAAATAATAAAAAAAAACCTGATAAGTCATTCATATATACTGGTTCAATTATACCTTCATGCTTAAGGTGTCGTCTTATGTATCAAGTCTTTTAGTTGCACATTATTTTCAGAATAATTTCCTTAAGTATTGGTTTATGGCTGATTAATGAGATCTGATTAATCTGTGGCTGTGAAAAATTAATCAGATCTCATTATTCAGACATTTACCAATACTTATGGAAATCAACAAAATCCACAAAATCCCTTGCCAAATTTCATGTATTTACGAACCTGAGTGCGCAACTAAAGCATAGAATGCATGTGCAAAATTTGAAATGATTCATAAAATGAGATCAAAAGGTATTACGGAGACAAACAGACAAACACCAACACAGGATGAGCTCTAATTTGCTCTAATTTGCACAGTGTTTCGCGATGATATGTCCATCGGTGGTTTTCAAACCTTATTGAAGCACGTGACGCATGGGTATCGTTTTATGTGGTAAATCTTTTAGTGGGTACGTAATACCTAATTAATTTCTATCAAACTGAGTAATTTTCGTTCTGATTATTAGTTCAGTAATGAGCGGTACTAATGCCAGATTAATGATATCTGAATAATTTTGGTAGTGGAGAATCAACATCCCCGAAACCACTAATCTAATTTTGTAGATTTATGAACTGAATCCATAAATAGTGTATGGAATGCAGGTGGAAAATGTGAAATGAACTGGATAACGGGTTTGAAGTTGTCATGGAAACAGACAGACAGACAGGCAAACACCAGCATCGAATGAGAATTTTCTTTTCTGTGATGTGTACCACTCATCACGAAAATACGCCCCCATTGAGCTGGAACTGACCCATGGATCGGTGCGTGGGAGGATCATATGGGTCTCATTTTTATCAAGGGTCATGGGTCAAGAACCGTTCATCCACCGATCCACGGCAGTCTTACTAGTACTCTTTACAAATTTTTCTTACTCTTTCGAAAATGGTTTTGCCAGAAGGCTAAAAACCCAAAATAAAGGTATGGAGCGGAGACAGAAATGCTTCTTTTGCATTTATGTTATTCGTAATAAAACAAAAGCTTTAATTAGAAGGTTTCCCAAAGGTCCTAGAAAAAGGTCGTGATAAAGAAAATGCACGGAAAAAGGTTGGAGATAAGCTATTAACAACCTTTTTCTTTAACGTAGGCCTGATAACACGTAAATGGTCTGCGAAAAGATGGACAATCTTTAATGAAAGCTGTTTGAAATAACATGACATGTATTTGCATACTGTATTATTTTCTCATAGTATGGGTGGGTAATGGATGGTGGTTCACATTTTGTTTTTTATTGGGTGGGTTAAGTGTGGGTCATGAGTCAAAGCTCGAGTGGATCAGCTGGGTCATGGGTCAGAAAAAGTGACCCACTTCCATGTCTGCCCCAAATTTTTTTAATATTTAGTGTGTGGTTTTGAGGAGGATCCTGTCGATATTCACTGTTGATAAGGTGGTGGGTACTTTGTGGTCTGGACCCATTACAGTCAAATTATAGAATCAATTTGACATCGAAGATCAGTGGTCTGGTTTTCCTTTTTTTTATATTTATGTTAAACAAGATCCTAGGTAACGTGTCCAATTCCACTTCCGCTTTTCAACAACCCCCTAAATTCTCGGTGGGTAAAATTCCCAGAAACACACAAAATAATTAGATTGTAGCAAGCAAATTAGTGCCACAGACGTCTGTAATTTTGTTTAAGCTTATAGCTGGGGCGATTTAATTATAAGGAAGAGCCCCGGCTGAAACGTTTTAATGAGGAAGTACTAACGCTTCGCTCTATCTCTCTTTCTCTCGCTGGTAGATGCACTCGTGTTTCAGTGTGGGTGTCACGCATCTACTAAGCTATTTTCTTTCCAAGCTCAAGTTGCGGTCGTTAACTGTCTATTGCCATTTTCCCCTTTTTAACGATCTTGCAACACTGGTTGATGTTTGCATAGCTGGGTTCCGCTTAACCTGATACCACTTGCAGAGTGTTTATCCCGTTTAAGCACAAAACATGTCTGGAAACCAAAAGCCTGTACTGCCAAAGGGCTGGTTTTCAGCGGAAAGTATGCTCAACGGCGAAAATTGTATATTTCAGGAATCAAAGAACGCTGTGCGTGATGTAAAGAAAATCCTACGTTGTGTGCATGGAATTAAATTAATTCTAATTGAATCTACACAACCAAGCTTCTTTGGTAGTAAAAGTATTTGTAGGTGATACGCATTTCACTGTGAGGTATCTCACATGAAAGTGACTATCACCTACAAACACTTTTACTACCGAAGCTCACAGTGAAATGCCTATCACCTACAAATACTTTTACTACCAAAGAGGCGTGGTTGTGTTGATTCAGTTAGACTTACTTTACATCCACGCACACAATGTAGGATTTTCTGGTTTGAAACGCAGTTAAAAAGCATTATGGGAAGATCGATTCTTTGGGTGAAAGAGCACTTTGTATGTAGGTAATGCCATGGAAATTTTCTCCTATGTTCAGATCCAAATTATTTCACTTCACATCATTTAAATTCAGATAGAATCACCACAACCAAATCTCTGAGTGTTAAATAACTTGTTTTGTGATAATCTTTTCGCCCACCTGTGATGGCATCCTCTAACATCTGCTACAGAAAGGAGAGGATCTTTTGGGCGAATAGCACTCCTGCATGGATTACATGGCAATTTTTGCCAATGGTTCTAACCAGTATTATTTCAGTGAAATAGTACAGATACGAAACATTGGCAACGATTGCCAGGATTTAATTTCATGCAGGAGTGCCATTCTCCCAAATGGTGCCTCCCCTTACACATTTTCGTGTAACCTTTTCCCCACCCAACTTATCTGAACGACCTATTCATTCAAACACATCCTCTTTCGGCATCTGAATTCTGAAGAAGGCGAAAGGGAAAGGGGAAATAACAGGAAGGTAAGGAATAGCCGAAAAGGGGTTGGTATCATAGGTATGGATTTTTTCATGAGGAATTTCTTTTAATGCGGAGGGGAGGAATGAAAAGATATGGCACAGTACAGGAACATTTTTTTTAACGAAAAGATGTGTATATCTCGTGGTTGCTACGACCTGGTGGTGGTGGGGTTGTGTGTTAACAATAATTCATTAGGTTAGTCAGCATGGCATAAACAATAGTGGCCCCAGGACTGGGCAAAAGCTCACGACAACATTTTAATTTTCATCTCTTTTGTTGGTGTCTTGTTCACAAATAGACTAAAACAGTACTGTTTTAATCTATTTGTGAACAAGGTAACAACAAAAGTGCTGAAAATTAAAATTCTTGCTGTGTATCTGTGTTGTCGTAGCTTTTGCCCAGTCAGGGGTCAACTATTGTTTATGCCTCACCCACTCACGAAATCTAACAACGTTTTAGTCAGCATGGATCCTGATAGTGTCGGGTTAGCATTAAGGTCTAATTCATTGGAGAACGATCCAGAGACCCGGGTTCAATTTCAGGACTTATGAAGGCACCAATATTTTGTCATTATTATTGCTGCTCAATTATCGTCATTAGCTAAAATTCTGTAACGTTGTTTCTAGGATTTTCTCCCACTGCCCATAAGACAACAGGTGCTGCTCCCCACGTTCCTCTGTAGTAGTCGGTCCTATGTGCACGGCCAGCCTTCAATTGGAACGAAAGGAAACATAATAGCACCAGTGCAAATATCATATGCTTAAAATAGGTCAGATTATGGAAGCCTTTATTATGGACGTGTTTAAGTGAGATGAACTAACGAATCCCGGATCATTGTGGAAAACTCCAAGGACAAACGGCTAGATTTGAAGAGAAGGTTCAGAAGGAAATGTTGCTTAGGACTTTAAATGAAAACTTGAAGACTGCTATACCGCTAGTAGGAATGTTCTAGTTTTCATTTAACTTTCGAACTATTAGTAGGTGCGATTAATTTGGCTAATAGGATAATCTTGGCGGCCTTTCCCTCGTTGAATGATATCACTACTTTCAAAGGCCGACCCTTTTTGGAAACTTGGTGACTTCCAAAAAGGTCCAACCAGTTTTCCAACCAGTTTTCCAACCAGTTTTGGTTTTGGGTGGATAATTACAACAGCAGTGGCGTCAATGAATCATATCCAAACAATTCAACAGTGATAAAAAAAAAGATAAATATTGGAAGACACGAGATCTTCATTTTCAGAGTTCAAAAAACAATTAATAAAAAAAATACATGACAAAACAACTAAAACAGTAAGGACAGTATTTGCAATTCACAGCTTTTTTTTATCAGTGTTTTGCTGATACCAAGCCGGCGAGCTTGTTTGATTGTGATTGAGATAAAAGTTTAAAATAAAAAACCTTCCGTTTTCTTCAAAGGTATAAGTTTTTCACAGTTACAAGGTATACGATTTTTTACTTGGCTAACAGCCACATGCTAATGAAAGCTCACTAACTAGCTGAAGTAATATTAAAAAATAGATATGTTTTAAAATAGAACGAAGGGAAACCACATTAACATCACGACATATTGATCTTGTTTTCTTTTTTGCGTTTGCCCTCACACACCCTAGTCGACATTTGCTAAACGATTAATCCAATTTATTTCCCCAGCTTGTCCCATCGGCAAAAAACAGCAAAACAACTGCACAAAAAACGAAAACAGCATCGCAATTATTACATAATTCATGTGCAATAATTACAGTAATGAGTACTACTTATGATAATTGCCTTTAGGTACACACCATAGATTTTAAAAGCAGCAGGCAAAGCTGAACACGAATAGGTATACGAGTTCCTGGTTTATTTGGATAAAATCTAGTTAGCACCTCTCAAAATCAGTTTATTCCAACACTAATTCTTTTCGTATAAAGTGCGAAATTAGTTGTTTCCATATGAGGTACGGAATCCCAACCAGGGTGTGCCGCAGTCACAGTAAAAAGGTGGTGTTGGGCCGTTTACTCATTGGTCACACGAAACCCACTCCCCGTTACCTTTGAGGGGAGTTATGCCTCCTGTGTGTCATTTGTGACAACGGCCACCTACGGTCCGACATTTGCTTGTTGATTGTCACCATCTTGATGGTGTTCGTCGCTGCTTCCAGCTCCCACGAGACATAGCGCGTCAATTGGTTGATAAGTCTATCCTCCTGTTCGGAATTTTTTTTTATTTTTGCAGGAGTTACAGATCTACGATAAGATCTAGATTTGGGGTTTGTTTAACATCTCTGTAATGTGTGGCGCGACCCGAACCACTGCACTGTGACTGAGGTTGGCGATAATGACCTGGCCGTCAAAACGCCATAAAGCTTCAATTCTTCCCCCCCCCCCCCCAACTGCTTACTAGATCATTTCTGCTTAATGTTTGTCATGTGGGATTTTTTTAAAGCTATGGTGGTTTACTTGTAGAAATTGTAAATTTCATTAACCTCCAGAATAGAAATCAACGTAAAGATCACACACAAAAAGTACGACCAATAATGTTTTTAAGAGACTGAGCTTTGAACCAAATCCTAACATTTTCCCCGCCCTTCTGCCTATTCTAAAACAATTTGTTTGAGCTTGGTGCGTATTACAGTTTCTCATTACAATAAGAAAATTCAGCTGTATTGTTTTTTTGCGGGAAGCTACTATCCCTAAAAACGTTACAGGAAAATTAAAAGAAATGTGTTCTCATGTCTTCTACTCAGGGCAATCCTGTATGGGATATACGAGACTACCTTGTGAGCATTGCTTGAAAAATTTAAACAAACCAGTTTTAAGTCCTCAGGCCTAAGCACAATATGAATAGCGTGGAATAAGAAACCAGTTTCGTTTTCGTACCATAAAGGGCTAGTAACAATATCGTCGCTTAATTAGAAACATCTTTTACTACAAGAACTAAATCAAGGTTTTGAATAATGCAAAAAAAAATAGTATCAAAGAGATTGCCCGCATTTTTACCAAAAAAAATTGAATATATCGATTTTACCTCGAAATTTGTTCGGCGTCGTGCACATACGTTGGAACGAATCGAAATTTAAAAAAACATTACGACGTTAGTCAAGCCCTAACATACCCGATTTTCTACGGTCACGGTGGATTGAGGCTTTATAGTGCGTCGAAAGTCGAATCATTAACGCCAACCTCAGTCACAGTGGTCTACTACGTCACTGCTTACTGTTTGCGCATTGCAGCGGGTTATTGCAGTTCTAAGCCATCGCTACCTGAACTTGTACTACATTGTAATGTGCGTAACTTTCTCATAAAATTTCTTCGTAAATTTCCTCACAAAAATTATTTTTGCAGTACGTAAGTGGACGTTATCAAGCGTCACACATCTTGCGACGTTAGTTTCCTTCAACTTCAGTTCCTTCAAAATTCAGTGAACATTACAATAAATTTAATATCTAACGTCATCTACAGTGAGCTTTTGATAACTCACGTCTAATTGTGTGCGGAATAGCGCGAGAAGGGACGTAGAATAGGGTGGATCAAAATTTCAAAAAATTTCAAATTTCGATTTTCAAATTTCAAATCGTATTAGTGCGGAAAAGTTGGTTTTCGACCTCCTAACCACTATCCCGAAATAAATAAAAATCTTTAAGTGCCCACCTAGGCTTAAGTTTAGCCGTAAATTAAAATGATGTTTAGGGAGAAAATATTTTTTGGAATTTAATTCTAGCTTCGTTTAGTAGTTTATGAGAGTACCAAATGCGATAATGTAAAGTTATATTTTCAACTAGTCAAAAATCATTTTTGCAGAATTGGCGATTTTTCCCATTGACTTATAATGTTAAACTTTAAGCCCAGGTGGACACTTCTAAACAATTTTCAGATTTTTTTCCTTTTGGGATCGTGATTAGGACGTCGAAGACCTACTTTTACGCACTTACGATTTGAAATTTTTAAAAAGGATTTTTTGATCAACCCTAATGTAGAAGAAAGAACCAACTGGTTCTTTTCGCCCGTAATTAAACCGAGATGAAACAGGTGAGCTTGCAAAGGATTTTTCAGTGTACAGTAGACGGTGCCTTTACCTAGTACTTCTTTCAGTGTTTGGAAGGGATCCTGCATCTGGGGTTGAGGTTCGCTAGCTAGTAACGAGTGTTTGTGAGGTAGCACAGAGCACTAAAAGTTTTAATGTTAGTTACGAAGGAGCTAAAGATAGAGCGAAAAATCTGGAGAAAGAGTTGCTAGTTTAAGATTTTAGTCACGCAATGGCCGGATTTGGCTATTGTTCTCGAGCGCACCAGCTAAAACAAAGCTTTTTATGATTATTCTGACATGTTGGGGAAATGATAAAATGTCTGCTTTATCAACATTTGCATGCAGCTTGCGCGAGACGCACTAAGTGTGTCCCAGTTGCCAGCGCGGAAGTTGGAATTCCCAGTAGGGGAAAGTTGGAGAAGCTTGTTTGGGGAAAGGGGAAGGGGAATTGGGTGGGGGGTGATTTCTGAAGGAAGATAGTTCGTATGCATGCAGACTTGATCACCTAAATGTGTTGAAATTGTTAAATTTTTTCACCGGTTGATCCAGCAAAAATGAAATGGATTTTAGAATCTGCGCATTTAATTCAACGAAAGTATTTCTAGGGAAAACAGAAATTATGATATTTACAAAAAAAAACAGCAAATTTTAAAATATAAAAAAAAAAGTAAATACTTCGAGCAGGTATCATACGCAGATTAACTACACACTCATAACTAACGAATTTGTACATACGGCTATTACTACTTTTACCGTTATATCTACTAGCTGTGACCGTTTGTCTAACTTTAAAGAAATGAAAAACTTATAGTATATTACTATTAGGCATCTTGGGAGCTATTATAGCGGACTGGACGTTTTTCCGTCCCTACAACGATTTGCCGGGGATTAAAATTCCTAGAGTTTGTAGTCCTAGACATATTTTCCTAGATTTATTTTTTCTACTAAAGTGTCTAGAAGGTTCAAAATTAAACCGGATTATGTACACACCACCTCGCTTCAGGTGATGTTGAACTTAACAAAAATTACTAAATAAATTAAAAGCTAAATTAAAAATTAATTTTTTTTCTTTCTGTGTAAATCTTAACAGTCCATGCAAGCATCAAACTGTTAAACAGAATAGATTTTGGAAAATGTGTTCAAACTTTTGACATTATTCACAAATAATAAACAAATCGTTCACCCGTAATTAAAGCCGTTTTTATTTTCGTGCTTTCATCTTATTTCTAATACCTTAATTTCACGTCTAAATTAACACCATTCAGTCGTATGTCTTTACGGTCCTAAGTTCAAGGGCTGTTAAGCTGTTAGATTTTTTTTCCTTAACGAAATTCATTCTAAAAGAAGAAGTAAAACACGTCGTATGAGTACGGCGTAATGAAGGCTAGGTAAACTATTGAATCAGGTATAAAATCAAGATGGAGGGGTAAAACGAAAATTGCATTGTAAATACCACATGTGGTCAAATTATCAGTGGTATTGCCATAACAGCCAAGTTTATAGGTTGGTGGTAATGACTTTGCTGTCGACGCACCATTAAACCTCACTCCCACTCCCTCTTAGTTTTCTTTTTCATGATTTACATTCGGAAACGGAAAAAAAACATCGAGCACTCACGTGTGGTGTTTTTTTCCCAGCTTTTGAATGTAATGAATGACCAGGAAAAATTATCTATATTTAAACTAGGACCGAGTAGTACGCAAAGGTAATACCACATTGCAATTCCTTTCGATAAAAGCAAGGTGGAAGGTCTAGGATGAAAGATTGTTGTATCTGGTTATAATACATGCAGGCAATTTATCATTAGCCTTACAGTAGTAAAACAATAGGCTGGTCATTTTTCTCTTTCATGTTCTGTATTCCGAACTGAAAAAAAAACATTCAGCACTTGCATGATGTGTTTTTACCAGCTTGCGAATGCAACTATAGTGTTTAGGAACGATATTTTAGGAACGAATGGCATTTGCAACGGGAATAATACACTATTAACACTTTGCAAATGAAGCAAGATGGAAGAAACAAGGTGAAAATATTATTGGGTAATACCACAAGTGGCCATTATCAGTGGTTATTACCATCATCAATACAGCAAACAGCGTAGTTTAATATCCATTGTTTTTCGACAGTCACGAACTGCATTCCGAACTGGGAAAACAAACAGCGGGCTTGTGTGAGTGTTTCATAAAGTGTTTTTATCAACTAGGGAATGTAACGAGTGATTGAAAAAAAAATAAGCTATACATAAACTGGGCAAATTGGTATTTGCAACATGAATATCAAGTTGGGTTAAAAGCAAGATGGAGGGACAAAGAACAAAAAAAAATATCAGGTAGTATATTGTATGGTCAGTTTTCAGATGGACTACTTCTCAAATATCCTCTGTATCCCCCGTAATTACAATAGAGCTGCTTTGCAACGTAATGCATTGTGTACCCTCCCCACCCCTCATACTTCACACTGAATGAATGAATTTTTCCGATTAATACATCGAAGGGATATAAAACTGTCCACTGATACCAAGTCTGTCACGTAAAATTATTAAAAAAAAATTAATTATATTCGATTGTTCTAAAATTAACTTTACTGTGCTGGGTAACGCTTTTGTCAAGTCAATTTACGAATACGTAACATAATTATCCAGTCAGATTTAGACTTTTGAGTCTTTTTTTAAACTTTTTTTTAAGTGACGGGGCCAGGACAACGTCAGCAGGTAGTGCATTCCATAACACGTTGTGAAAAAAAAAAATATTTGCAAAACCCCCCTTGACGGGCTTTACAATTAACTTGCCATCGTGACCTCTAGTATGCAAAACCTCCCTTATCGAGAAGAAAAGGTTACTATCCCCATCAGCTAGACCATACAACATTGAAAAGGTCAAACTTACAGCCAATTTACGTCTTCTCACTTCGAGAGAGTCAAGCTTTAAAATTTTCCAGCGTTCTGATTAAGTTTTAATTTTTAAACCTGGTAAGTACTTCGTAAAAGTTTGCTGGACACACCCAATGTGGTCAATATTCTTTATTAAATGTGGTGACCAGACCGGACTCGCATATTCCAATATTGGCATTACAAATGCAGCCAATACCCAAACCAAAGTTTTAAACACATCCACGAATTCGTACCAAAATTATAAAAATTCCATTAATATTTTTAGTTTGGTCAATCATCTTCGATCATTCGATGAAATTTGCTAACTGTATTAAGGAATAAAAATATGCAGCCATGCGAGCAGTTAAATGTGCGTATGAGGCTACAATTTTCATCAACAAAGTTATAAAAGCTCAGTTTGCCCTTCGCTTGAAAGGTTGGCTACACACGCCTGCTCAAATGCTGTGCAGTGAAGCATCACTATCGAATGGTTAAGGGCATAATATGTATAGCCAGACACAGAACGCTGAAGTGGCTGCAGTGCGTAACTAAGTCATTTAGCAAGATAACTAATTTAGTAACTCACTTTGTTCGCAACAACGAACTAGCTAAAACTTTCTTTAGTTTGGTTTACTTTAATTGCATTCAAAACTAAACTAACCGCAATATGCTGAGTGCAAATATAGAGGTCAGTTCCTTGTTCCCTGAAAGTCGGGGCAATTTCGTTAAAGTTAAAAATTTAAGTGAAAGTTTAAAACTGTTTTCGAATCCCCCGGGCCCTTCTTTTCCTCCTCAAAAACCTAAAAAAACTTTAAAAAAACCTCAAAAAAAACTTACAAAGCGAAAAAGGACAGATTCCCCATTAACCTGGGATGTTCTCTCCCTAAATAACATCATTGTGTAAACTTTCTTCAATGAAAATAAAATAAAAAATACCGTACAAAGCAAATGTTTATTTCAAGTAAACCGTTTTACTTACGCTTTACATAAAATAAAAATGTTACGCGAAGCGCTCTTCCTCCATTTTACCAGAAACGGAAGAGTGGAACCCGAAGCAAAAGTTTTAATTCCCTGTTGTCAGCGCCGTGTTTCCTTCGTGTTGTGTACAGTACCGCTGAAAAATAAATGAATAAACCTTTGTTGCCATGTTCACGCGCTTCCAACAACGGAAAGCAAAACTGGAACCGACGTTCGGTAATCAGCTGTGCTGGTATGGAGCGCCAATACTTTCTAACTTTACTGTTGACCGCAAAACGAAGCCTCATCCGAAAATGACCGATTTTGACATTCCAATACATTGTATTAATGTTTCTGAAGTTATTCAGCAAAAACTTAAAGTAACTCCCAAAAGGGCACGTTAGAATAGCAAGTTTTCTAAGGAAGGCACACAACTGGATATTTTTCATAAAAATGAGGCGCAGCATTTAAATTCTAAAAAACGTCGAGAATCTTTTAAGGGTGTGAAAATGTTATAAATAATTAAAAAAAAAAAAAGAATCGGCTGCAGCGACTACGTAGTCGTAATTGGTCTTCTGTTCACTTCGGCCACTTTCCATAATGTTGAGGAGTGTCCCTCTACCACGCACTGGAGCAGTGATCTCTATTAAACAGTGCGAGTCAAAAGTCCCTTGCACCGCACCAAAAGCGCTCTACAGCATTGGATTTACCCACCTGACTCATATTACTTTGCTGTGTCCGTAATATATGGGCCACATCATGAGCTTGCGCTGGGGGGCCCTGTCCCCCTCAACTCCCAGATATAAAATTTAACTTTTTTCCTGTGAGAAATAGTTGTTTGGTTCCAATGAGGGAAATATACGCATCAGCCAGCCAACAGGATCGCTGAAAACGACGTGCTAATTGGATAAACGGGATGCATTTTATTACATCTTCAATGTAGCCTCAGCACCCACATGAGGGCTGCCCTGCACGGTGCAGGATATTGTCCGGTTCATCCATCAAAGGACCTTTGGTGGGGGAGGGGGGGGGTCATGCATGGGGCCCCCTGCCACCTTTAATCCCCGATAATTACCAAGTTTATTTCTGTTCCATGCAATAAACATGACTTAACATCCTTGGGTTGAACAGTTGATTCCTGACACCTCCCATGAATAAAAAATCGTAGGCACTATCACCTACGCCTGTTCGTCAACTGATGATGAGGGGTGGGGGTAAAATAGCTTATTTCTTGAAACGTGTTACTTGAACGTTCCCAATCAACTCAGGGATTTTTTTTTCTGTTTAGTTTAAGGAACAAAGCGAAACTTTGTGACTGGGGGTTGAGGGGGGCGTGGCGTCCCAATTGTAGTTCACGCAATGTCCTTCATCTTAGGGACAAACGTTGGTCGGTCTATGGGTCAGGTGTGTAATCTCAGTGATGTAGGACCTATGATAGGTGCACCGGACAATTTCCTGCACCGTTCAGGGAAGCCCTCATGTGGACGTGGGACTACAATGAATATGTAATAAAACGCATCCCGTTTATCAAATTAGCATGTCGTTTTCGGCGATCACCTTGGCTGCGGCATGCGCATATTTCCCCAATTGGAACCAAACGTCCGTTTCTCACGAGAACAAAGTTGAATTTCATATCTGGGTTTGAGGGGAGCAGGGAGTCCCAACGCAAGCTCATGGGGTGTCTTGCATCTTAGGGACAAAGCAAAGTCCCATGAGTCAAGTGGGTAATTACAATGCTGTAAGGAGGGGGGATGAGGCTTAATGGCGCGTCGACAGCTGTAGGGCTTGTGGTGCAAAGGACTTTTGGCTCACCCTGTATAATCTAAAACACAATTGCCGGTTAAAAATGTGCTAGCTTTTACTCCTAGTTTTAGATTTTACGCGTAATTGTCAACTTTTAGGTCTAATTTTTAGCTGCCGTTTTAATTTCATAAGTATCAGCTAACGGACAATAGGGTTCGAGAGTAGGCTTAAGCCCTCTCCAGACAGAAGCAAATTTTGCACGAAGCAATGCGTAACTACGTGCCTACATGGTCAAAATTGATGCAATCGTTTGGTTGGTGTTGTGTTTAAGGACCAATGTTGAAGTTTCTTTTACACCATACTGCGACGCCGTGCAGCCACGAGCAGCCACTCTGGTTAGAGCTTTATTCACGTATGCAAAACGGTGCAGAAACTTGACGTTGCCGTGGCAACGTGATTTAAGTCTTAATTTCCAGCTTTTAGGCCTAATGTTTTTACCTGCCGTTTTAATTTCGTAAGTAGCTGCTAATGGAGAACTTGGTTCGAGGGTAGACCTAGTTATCCATGCACACGGTGTCGAGATTATTTTAAAGGAAGCTACTGTGTGTCGTTTTTAAAATCCTTCTGTTTTTTACGGTTGCGTGTCTTCCAGTAGTGGGCAAATGCGACCATCAAATGTTATTATTTCATTGAGTTACGTCGATAAAGCCTATTAGCTATAAGGTAGCAACAATGTTTTAATTTGCCATGTTTTTAAGCTAATTTTTGGACGCAAAGACAAACGGTGAAAACAGTGAGTCTCTACCTGGTACCGTTCCGGAGTGATATCAGGGCCAAAACCAAGTTTGTGGTCCGAACCATGATCACCAAAGCTATACCTTTTTGAATGTGATTTTTCTTAATTAAATAAATTCTTTTTACGTAAAGTTTTGAATTGCAAGTCTTTAAGACAGTGGCACTCTTATTCCAATTAAAATCTCATTAAACAAGAACAATATAGCTATCTGTTCAGTTTACTAATTACGTATTAATGTATAAGTACTAACGTGGAGTAAGATGCGTAATACGTTATTAAAAGTATTTTAAAGTGTTTCCGTGAAGCAGGACACATTTTTTTACAGTTGGAACATTTGTATTTAAGTCATTAACAGTAAATAAGGCGGACCCGGTCCTTGCAATACTGTTGAAAGCCCTTGTTTGAAAACATAATTTAAGTGAAAAGTAATTCAGAATAAAGTTGTATTGATAAATAATCCTAGTTTAATTTTGGCTCTTCGAACAACCGTCGACACAGTGCTAAAATTACAGCTAACTTGTTCAGCAACCTGTCGGCTGAGTTGCTATGTGGATGGTTGCAGCATTAAGTTTCGTTGGGCTCCGTTTTCTGGCACCAGCAGTTCGTGGCATATCAAACTAGGCTTATTTCGAACGTTAGTAGACAGAACATTTGCAGTTTACTCCCTTTAAGCATTGTAGGCCTACTGCGAGTTTTGATATAGATTGCTCTCCGCTACCGCTATTTCTTGCAACAATGGAAGTGCTCGTCCTGTTTGCAGCAGCAGGCCGGAGCAGCACATCTATTGTTGTGTTTGTCTATTTATTTTTGAGCAGTACTGTACGTTTCAATCTCGAAAACATAATAAGTCACTGAATACATCAGTTGTTACGGAGCGGTCTTTGCTTGGCTTACCCGGGGAACTCTGTAGTTTTTGGATTTGGACGGCGATGACAATGACAAACTGGTGCGCTGCCACCAGTTGCTCACCACCACCACTACTGACTTTTAGCTAACTATATCATTGAAGAGATTCGACGAGTTGATGAATAATTTTGCATTTATTGAATGAAGAAGCAAGAATTGCAGTTGCAACGGCAATAAAGGCTTTACAGTATAAAATTAATAGTTCAAAGAGATCACGTGGAATAACAACAGTTCAACATAGGTGGCTGAGAGACTACCTAGTCGCAACCGGTGTTCTGCAACTTCCACCACTTTCGGGCCATTTCCGCCTCATACTTCCGGTTTTTTTTATTCATTCCAACTAATTTTTGGACGCTGGAAATGGACGGTGAAAACCATTTGTCTGTATCTGGTACAGTTCCATATATAATAGGCTCACTCAACCACTTCCAGTCATTTATGGGCCACTTCCGGTTTTTTTTTATTCCTTTTAACGAATTTTTGGACGCTGAATCTAACAGTGAAAACCGTTTGTCTCTATCTGGTACCAATACGGAGTTGAAACGCGACGGCCGGACAGACGGATGCGAAAAGTCGTAGCTATAGTCTTGTCAGTCGTTTCGGCTGTACAGAAGACTAAAATTGGAGATAACATTTTGGATGTATATGCAATGTTTTCTTAATTTAGAAGGAATTCGCTTTTATTCGTACTAAATATTTCAATCCAAGATGGATTCACATTGAGTAAAGCTAATAAGAATTTATACAGTGATGTCAATAGATGACACTAACGGCACTACACACGCTTACGCGATCTCGTTGACAACCTAGAAGAAAATAATATAAGCCAACAAAATTACCTTTTTGCAGTCTGCAGCCTCCGCATTCAGAGAGCCAATAACACAACTTGGCTTCCGCCTTTCCGGCTTCCTAAACCGCATGGCCTGCTAAGCGCGGTCGACTCCCATTCAAGTCCAGCATATATCTTTACACTGCTCCCAGCTGACGTAAGAGGGATGCGAATTATCAATAACTAGCTTTTTTACACGAGTCGGGCTGTTCCTTCACTTTGAGGTGCTACCCGTGTCATATCAACTACTCATGCGCCATTGGTTAGGCAAAGTTGGTTTCCATTTTACTGTAACTGTGACGTCACGTATATAGCGCTCTCGTACAGATCCGCTCCAACCTCGAGAGTATGTGACGGCATCATCAGGTTAGCAGGGAATGAACAAGCTGATTCTGCTGCGAAAGGGGCCCTTTCTGGTCCGCTCGGTAGGGATCTCAGCCTTGTTCCCTCAGATGCCTTTCCAACTCTGCGTCTGAGGTTACACGCTTTTTGGCAAACCTTGTGGGACAGACAGGACGGTAATAAGTTACGGGCCATTAAAGGCACTGTCGAGGAGTGGCACTCGGCGTGTCGCCGCAGTCGCCGTGAGGAGGTTGTGTTGGCCCGTTTGCGAATTGGTCACACCCGACTTACTCACTGTTTCCTTTTGCGGGGGGTTGACCCTCCTGAATGTTCTTGGTGTCGACGGCCACTTACGGTCCGGCACCTACTTGTTGATTGTCGCCATCTTGATGGTGTTCGTCTTCGGTTCCATCTTCCGCATGACATTGCGCGTCAGTTGGGCGATAAGTCTGTCCTCCTGTCCGGTGTTTTTCAATTTTTGCAGGAGGTACAGATGTATGACAAGATTTAGATTAGGGGTTTGAATAACATCTCTGTAATGTGTGGTGCAGTGGCAACCCGGACCACTGCACTGTGACTGAGGTTGGCGCTAATGACGAAGCTGTCGACGCGCCATTAAGCCTCATTCCCCCCCCCCCCTCATCAGGTTTCCAGACAAGCATCGCCCACAACTGCTGTCTTTGAGCTAATATATGAACAAAGCTAAAACGACTGTTATTTCTCCAAAATAATCGCGCAACGTATTTTATATTCCAGAGCTGCCATCATGTTCTCGATTGAAGTCACATTCAGGAAAACATTACATTATGTTTGTAGACATAATACTTTAGGAGTGATTAAACCTCCAACCTCTGGCAAACTACAGGATATTTAAACAGGCTTTTTAAACAGCGCTTCAAGTGAGATACTTTAAAAGACAGTTAAACACTAATAAATCAACACAGCAATCCTAGAGACATCAAAGAGCAAACATGCCATTAAAATATTAAGCCAAGACAAGCTACAGTGTGTAAAAAATTAAACTTAACGTTAAAATTACCTATATACTACTTAAAGCTGAAGCCCCTGCAGCCAAAATTAAAATTTAAGGTGCATAAAGCTAGATTTATTATACTGAAGAAAACATTCATACCTATGCAAAAAAA
>JAHWFP010208058.1:27656-41085 GCA_023313725.1 Lithobius niger | reverse complement strand
CCCCCCCCCCCTCTACGTCAATCCAATGAAAGCGTGGGCGACTGCTAACTGGAACTCACAGTATTTTCATGCAAACGGGATCTAGGTGTCTATGTCTCCTAACCCTGGATCTACGTCAATCCAATGAAAGCGTGGGCGACTGCTAACTGGAACTTACAGTATTTTCATGGAAACGGGATCTAGGTGTCTATGTCTCCTTATCCTGGATCTACGTCAATCCAATGAAAGCGTGGGCGACTGCTAACTGGAACTCACAGTATTTTCATGCAAACGGGATCTAGGTGTCTATGTCTCCTAACCCTGGATCTACGTCAATCCAATGAAACCGTGGGCGATTCCTAATGGGAAATCACAGTGTTTTTATGCAAAAGGAAATTCACAATAATGCCCTATTATAAAACCAGCCATATACGGGGGGGGGGGAGGCTACAGTGCCCTAGTACTATAACCAAAGTATTATCTTCAGAATCACAGAAAATAACCTTCAGTTGTATGTTGTATCTAGTTTTCTATGAATTGCTGTAATGATTCCAATTTGTTGCTATAATAAAATGAGGTACTTTTTCGATAATAGTTGCGTAAAAGCACATAGTGTGCAAATCAATACAAACTAAAAACACAAAGATTCGTTGCCTAGGCAGTAACCATTTTCGAGGAATAAAATAAAAACAAGCATCGTCAAAATATTAAAAAAATTAAAACCCACCGAAAGGTGATTATGATAGTGCAGCAATGCCATTCGATCCTGGTAAAAAAAAATTGAATTAAAAAAACTGCAGTATTAATCAAAAGTATCCCATTTGGTACTTCCATCCGAGTTCCTGGCTTCAGTTGAGCAAGTCGGATTTCTAACCCATTGAAAGTTTGAGAATAGGTTGAGGTCGTTTCGGCCCCAAGGCTTCTCAATCATTTGCTTTACGGGATGAAACTGCATTACTGGCAGTGAATGGCGCAACTTGTTATCCTTCGGTGAATTTTAACCTTTTCATACAGGGTGGTCCACAAAAAAGCTGAAGGGCCACAATTATCTATGTCCAAACTTTTTTATTAGCACCCTCCAGAACCGTAAAGGGACTTTCGAACTACCCGTTCTATTAGACATCATCTTACCCTTTACGGTTCTGGAGGGTGCTAATAAAAAAGTTTGGAATTAAAAAATTGTGGGCCGTCAGTTTTTTGTGGACCACCCTGTATAAAAAAGTTAAAATTCACCGTAAAGGGTAAGATGATATCTAATAGAACGGGTAGTTCGAAAGTCCCTTTGCGGTTCTGGAGGGTGCTAAGAAAAAAGTTTGGACTTAAAAAATTGTGGGCCGTCAGTTTTTTGTGGACCACCCTGTATGTTTGACAAACCTTGTTTTGTTTACTTGCTTGAAAACGATTCCATCCGGGATCCCGTAGCTTGTTTTTAGTTTTTTATTAGTTTGTGCCCTTTATGGATTTTGTGCAGTTGTCTAATTTGAAAAGTCCCTTATTTGAAAAACAAACACCCCTATTTTCGTTTAAAAGGAAATAAACCCTAATATTTAGTGTGAATTTTTAACCGACAGACCCTTTTGACCGTATCTATCTAAGGGACCGTTCATTATTTATCAATTGGGGGAGGAGGAAGGAAATTAGGGGAGGTCATGAAAACTTTTGTGTGAAATCGAAGGGGGGGAGCTAACAATTTTTTGAAGGTGCTATCAAGAAGGGGTCGGGTCAGGAAAAAAACTGTGAGAAAGAAAGTCCATAGCAAGTTATAGACCGTTAATGTAATAAATTTATTTAGCTTAGCACATCCCATAACGTATAAAAATAGGACTTTAGCACACTCGTTTCATGAAAATGAAAATTTTAATAAAATTTTTTTCTGGGGAGGGGGGAGCAAAAAAATTCACTACCACCTAAGGGGGAGTAATGAATTTTTTTATATTGATGACAACAATCTGCCAGCCAACCCCCGTTGATAAATAATTAATGGTCCATAACAACTGATGAATAGTGGATATCACATCAATCTCATTCAGGAAGCAGTTGATGGAAAGTGCCCTAGTATTATAACCAAATTATTATCTTCAGAATCACAGAACATAACCTTCAGTTGTATGTGGTATCTAGTTTTCTATGAACTGCTGTAATGTTTCCAATTTGTTGCTATAATAATAATAACAAAATACGTACTTTTTCGATAATAGTTGCGTAAAACCACATAGTGTACAAGTCAATACAATTTGTTTCTGCATTGGCTATTTTATTAAAATTTTCTATGCTGCAGTGAAAAATGTTTGGGGTGGCGGTCGAGGATATGCTCTTACGGCCCAAGAGCAAGTTGTCGACGCGCCATTAAGCCTCAACCCCCCCCCCCCCTCTTACGGCCCTCCTCTCCCCATTTTATCTTTTTTGACCCGTTGAAAATTGGTCCAACTCAGTGTCTGCCTACTAAAAAACACAAGAGAAAACAGTATAAAATATTTTACCGTCTAAGAAGATGTGTTACGGAGGAGGGAGTTTATTGGTACTGATACGTATTGGTTTCATGTTTGTTTGTACGTTATTAAGAGTAGAGGTTATTACTATATATATTATCAGGTGTGAAGTATTGTGGATTAGATTGCTCAAACGATCAACCAAATATAAAATTCCTACTATCGTTAATGAAATCCCCATTGAACTGCTTCAAATTGGTGAATAAAGACATAAAAAAATAAATTAAACGACTACTTCTCGCATAAACAAGAAATCGATTAAGCAATGTGGAATGAGCATTTAGTGATTATTATTTCTTTTAGTATGTAAGCTGAAACTTTTGAGTTTATTTTTGTTTTTAATGCCTCCTATGGATTTATGTTCAATATCGTGTTCATTATTACCTTCCCATCATTGCTATTCATGTGCTATTCGATTGTCTACGTCTTATACGGCACACACACGTCTACCATGAACTTCGAGCCGTCGTACTAAGCTACTACATTTTTGGGGTGGGAGGGGCGGGGATAGCAGGAAAAAGAAAAGAAAAAACTGAATAACTAATGTAAAACTTCGTTTTTAGTAGACAGTTACGGCAATATTAACAAAAAATATCTTCATCACCCAACGTTTTTATCGACTCGCCCACACTACACAAGGATTCCGAATAGCTATCACGCAGGGGAGGACTGGGTCAACCTAACCAGTCTAGTAAACAGGTTCCACCGATCCAGGCATTTTGCGAATATTAGATGTAGTGAAAAAAGCACAAGTGAGTGCAACAGTAATGTTTACTAAAATATCTGTTCGATAATCTAACAGAAATACATACAAACAAAGCGAGTAGTTGTGTTGACCAAACTTGCAGTGGTTCAACCAGGTAAAAACCAGCGTGGGGCGTGGGGAGCGCGGTTACCTCCTCTAATGGGGTCCGGAGCGGAGGCCCCAGAAGATGAAGTATTTCAAAATGCATCACTGTTGTATTCGGCTTACGGAGTGAACTTTTCTCACATATTTTTCTGAAATTTATTTAGCATTATGAATGGCACTTTCTGGCGGTGATGGCAACCTTGCTCCCCTTTCCGTGCGCCACTTCTAAAGTGGTAGAACAGTATTTAAAGTCTTTCAAAACTCTCTCATACGTGGTAAAGGATGGTGTTTTATGCAAATGACCTAACTTTAATGTGTATGTGGCTTACTCAGAAAGTACGCGTGTAAGTTCTTTACTCTTACTTTAGCAGTAAAAGAGTAAACTTATCGTGCTTAACGTTTTCTACGGCTTTTCAACGGTTTTTACGGCTTTTCAACGGTTTTTACGGCTTTTCAACGGTTTTTACGACTTTTCAACGGTTTTTACGGCTTTTCAACGGTTTTTACGACTTTTCAACGGTTTTTACGACTTTCTAAGTTTTCTACGTGTGAGCTGTGACTGAGGCTTTGCTCAATTCATGGCTTGGCATCTTGCCGAGCTCTACCGCTACATACCACGCAGTTCTACACGTTGGGACAAGACAACAGGAATGCCGAGAAAGGTTTATCATGCAAAAACCCAAGAAGGCTCAAGGGACCCATCAAGTTTTAGCCATAGAAAGTAGTGATATCTGTTCCAAAACGGCTGCCACCAAGTTTGTGGTCCGAACCGTGACACTCAAGCTTAAGTGACAACACCGAGGTGTCAGTTAAAATTGAGTGATCAGGGTTGGGACGGAAAACTTGGTGGAAGCCAGTTTGGCTCTGGTATCACTACTTTGCATGGCCAAAACTGGATGGGTCCCTTGACCCTTTTTGGGTTTTTGTATGATATCACCTCTTTTGGTCATTCGAAGGTTTTGCTGATTTTTTTTTAAACTTCGTCTGGTCACCGTTCCACGCAAAGTGAAGCTAAACGGCCCCTATGGAAACTTCCCAAGTTCCAGATAAACCAGTTCGCATCAGCCAACCATCAGGTTGGCTAAACGTTCGAGCTTTTTATAAGACATAATTGTTTTTTCAACATGTGGGCATGAAAGAAACCTGAATATTTGTCTACATTTTCATCAATGTAACGGGCAAGTTAAATATTTTTCTCGAAGGCTCTTGGAAAGTGTTTCATCCTTATTTTTTGCCTAACGTTGTTTAAGGTTGAAACAACAAAAATGTTCTAGAAGCTAAGAATAAATTTTCATAACAAAATACTCCGACCATTTTGTGGTTAAATCAGTACTTTATTTGTTACATAACGTCTGTAATCATTTTTTGCCCAGACCGACGCTTTCTTTAAGGCAGGTCAACTTGCACAAAGCATCCAAAGCTGGCAACATCTGCTTAGCGCTCTCATACAGCGCCTTCATGGGAACTTTATTTGGATCAGGAATCATATCAACAAAGGGTCCAAACGTGGTGCAACATATTTCGATGTTCTTGCGGACGTTCTTTAACTGAAAGTATAAAATGAACGTAACGGTTTAATTTACCGAACACTGGTTGCGGAAGCTCAACACAATCCCAACAACTCTATTGGAATTGTGTATTTTCAACTCTATTGTTGACATTCAATTTAACTAATTTCAAATCCTTTAATGGCGTTAATTTTTACAGAAAGTGGCGCACAATTGTGGCTGGCTATATTAGCGACCTCTCGGTCTCAGCAAGACCAATTGCTATTGCGACAAACGTAAACTTAAACTCAAACTGGGTACCCACAAAAAACAGCAAACTCAGTAAAACCTTCTAGAACTCAATTTACAGCCCATATATTGGCGTTTGGCAAGGCTAACACTAAAATTAACATGTAAAGGAAATTACATTTTTAAAATTGCACAAATACTCATAAAATAACTACAATACTGAGTCGGCTGCTCACGTAGTTGCGATTGCTTTATTCCAAGAAAATGTACAGTCTACCTATACTACGTTCGTAGACTTTTTTAAATATGTCTACAACGGACCATCGTGTGGAGAACATAATTTTGCACATCCAATATGGGGGGGGGGGGAGATGAGGCTTAATGGCGCGTCGACAGCTTGGTCATTAGCGCCAACCTCAGTCACAGTGCAGTGGTCCGGGTTGCCACTGCACCACACATTACAGAGATATTATTCAAACCCCTAATCTAAATCTTGTCATACATCTGTACCTCCTGCAAAAATTGAAAAACACCGGACAGGAGGACAGACTTATCGCCCAATTGACGCACAATGTCATGCGGAAGATGGAAACGACGACGAAAACCATCAAGATGGCAACAATCAACAAGGAAGTGCCGGACCGTAAGTGGCCGCCGACACCAATAACATTCAGGAGGGTCAACCCCCCGCAAAAGGAAACAGTAAGTAAGTCGAGTGTGACCAATGCGCAAACGGGCAAACACCACCTCCTCACGGCGACTGCGGCGACACGCCGAGTGCCATTCCTCAACAGTGCCTTTAATAGCTCGTAATTTATTGCCGTCCTATCCATCCCACGAGGCTTGCCAAAAAGCGTGTAACCTCAGACGCAGAGTTGGAAAAGCGTCCGAGGGAACAAGGCTGAGATCCCTTCCGAGAGGGCCAGAAAGGGCCCCTTTTGCTGCAGAATCCAATATGGCAGCCCTCACGTGAATAGACCGTGCTGTTTGTATTTTGTTCTTTTTTTAATAGTTCCTTTTATAGTGAAGGCAATTTTATACCTTTTGGAGGATTAACGGTGAATAATTTCTAGTATTGAATCGAAAGTAGATTTACTTGGTTACAGGAAGAACGGAATGAGGGCTGGGGATTTTATCACATTGTTACCCTAGCACCTGTTACCCTAGGTAATAATGTACCCTAGATATTAATATACCCTAGATATTAAACTACCCTAGATATTAAACTACCCTAGATATTAAACTACCCTAGATATTAATATACCCTAGATATTAATATACCCTAGATATTAAAATACCCTAGATATTAATATACCCTAGATATTAATATACCCTAAATAGTAATATATTTCAAGAGTTATTTTTATTGTATCCATACCCAAAACATGAACGATCAAAAGTTGATTAGCGGCTCTCAAGTATACAGAAATGAATACCAATGCCTGTACCTAATTGATGAAGCATTATTTTGTCCCTTTGAGGTTTGATTTGATCTGGAACAATTTATAATCATCATATTAAAACTGTTTCTAATAGCATATTACGTGTAAGTCACCTGATTCATCGTCGAATTTAAACTGTGTGTTTAACGATGGGTGACCCATGCATACATACTAGAGTTGGCAAGAATACAATATTTTTTTCTATGTGGTAGGTATTGCATAAGTTTTCAATCTTATAAGTTACGCAAGTTTTACATTGTTGTTGACAATAATGTTCATGACAGTGCAGTATAGCTTCAGAGAGTTGTTGGAGGTAAAAGGCAGACTGAGAAATATATCTGCCATGCAAGGTCGATTGAGTCAAACTACCGTAAGGCCACCAAGAGTGCAATGTTCATCTGTGTCGACGAGTGTCGGGCAACCATGGCAGATCAATCCCTACAGTGTACCTGACCACAAATCACTGCTGCTAGCGGCTGAAGTTCTATCGGATTCGCACGTAGGCGTGTGATTTGCGTCTGCTTGTATTCATGATACAACTTGTGCATTTTCAGGTACATTGTGGATTGGATTTAAAAAGATTAGTTTTTGCTGAAACAATGTTGCTGTTTGAAGATGTTCGGCTTACGTTTCATAATGCGTAATCATTTGTTTGTTATCATAGCCTTGCGTTCCATGGCGTTCATTTTGGATTTGAAAACCAAAGACTAGTTCTCGCTAAAACAATGTAGACGTTTGAAGATATTCGGCTTATGTTTCATAATGTGTAATCATTCATTTGTTATTATAGCCCAGCATTGCATGGCAGTAATTTTGGATTTGAAAACCAAAGACTAGTTCTTGCTAAAACAATGTATATGTTTGAAGATGTTTCGCTTAGGTTTCATAGTGCGTAATCATTCGTTTGTTATCAGAGCCGAGCGTTGCATGGCAGTCATTTTGGATTTGAAAACCAAAGAATAGTTCTCGCTAAAACAATGTAGACGTTTGAAGATGTTCGGCTTACGCTTCATAATGCGTAATCATTCGTTTGTTATCATAGCCCAGCGTTGCATGGCAGTCATTTTGGAATTGAAAAACAAAGGCTTGACCGTGACCTGAATCGAACTCTGTAGCTATGACGACCGCAGTAACAGAGATGTAGTTTTCAAGGCTTCGCTGTTCCTGTATTTTTTGTCCCTATTGAAAAAGAAAATTCCGTGCAATAGAACGGCACAGAACCTCGCCTATTTTGATCGGACTATAGATATTTTATTAGCAGCTTTGTCAAGGTGTCTTCTCTTTGTAGGCATGGGGACATTTTTGGCTAAAACACCCCGAGTTTTATGAATCGATATTTTGTGGGTATTAGCACGAAACTTCTTTCCAGATTTAATTTGTGTTTGGAAAAATTCTTTCCTAACCCTTTAAGTGGTACCTTAATTTTACATCTCCACAATAGTAGGGGTAACCTGGACAGGAATCAAACTAGCAACTTGATTGAGCTCATTAATGTGAGGCACATGCCTCTACCAACTCGGCCACGGCCGTCTCTAGAGTCGGCTAGTTAGGGGAACCTACTATTGTTGTCATTTCTCCATTGTTGCTCATCTCGCGTATAGTTTGGACTCATGTTTTTAATACTTAAACCTGTGCTTGTGTTTGGCTAGAGTCAGAGGCGGACTGGCGGGTCAAGAGGCCAGTTGGGAAGGTGACTGCCAGGGATGGGAGAGCCAGGGACGTAGCGAAGTCCATTTGGCTTTGGTTGGGTGGGGGAAAAGGGGGGGGGGGGTAGACAGTTAAAATGTGTGAAATCACGCATTGCAGCTAGGGGGTCTGGGGGAGCGCTGTGAGCTCCCCCAGCAGGGTTCGGCGCAGAGCCTCGGAAGCTGACGGAATTTTAGGAATTCTGAGGTCTTTCCTGGCTTCAAACAATACGTATTAGACATTGCTTAGGGCGCCAGATAAATTAAAGGCAGTAGGGTAATGAACAGTAGGAAAAGACCTTTTTTTAAAAAAAAAAACCCTCCCATGCCTTAAATTTATTTTTGGTGACTTTAGAAGAATGCTGGACACCAGGTATATACACGAAGACTCAGAACTATTTTTTTTATTATGAAAAGCAAGTGATTTAACCCTAGTGGTTACCTAATAGTTCCAGTGTTATGTGTTATCACACTGCAGGTAGCCTATTTAGGCGTTTCGTGGGGTGGGATTTTTCAACAGCAGTGTTTGATGCAAATAATAAAGGGCGGAACCAGAACAAAGTTTTGGGGTTGGGGATTCGCCGATTGTTTTTTCAATTTTTTTTTATTCTTTTTTGTCTTAGTTTAGCTACATGTTTCCGAACAATTTCGGCAATTTTTGCGAGTTAAAATGGAGGGGGCCACTGGCTCATCGGCTTCATTCTCCTCGGCACCTTTCTTGGATCTGCCCTCGACAATAATTGAATCTCAGTTTCTGTATTTTAAAACATAGAAATAGGACCTAAGCAGAGTTAAGGACACGAACTTGCTAGAAGTAAAGGGAAGACAAAATTTAAAATTTAAGCCCACTTTCAGCGAAAATGGTCATGGTGTCAAAGTGCTAGGCCAGGCTTTAGTATTTATTAGATTTTGGTCATGTGACTGTTATGGTATATTTTTGCTGATATGCTTTAATTCTTATTTTACCTAATTGTGGGAAACACACATGACCATAATGTGATACAGATCATTCTCAGTGTGGTTTCTCTGCAGCTTGAAAAAGTAAGGAGTAGTAAAAATTCAGGGCTTACCTTTCTAAGCTGAGATTGTCTATGTGTCAGTATTATAGCTGGCTGTAGAAGTCTTAGTTTTACCACCGAATTGCAAGTTCTTTTCACCGGGCGGCAGAACGGACTTTAACCAAATTCTTCCTAACAGAGATGGCCTTCCGTTCCTCTCCCGGCTTTCGTCGTTTTAAAGCATATTGAAGATTTCTTATCGATTCGCTCATTTCCGTGACAGAAGAAACGTCCTCGTCACTTTCTCTTTCTATTATGACCTCCATGGCTAATATTAACCGAATGATCTGTGCGTTAATGTCCTGTCAGTTAATGCAATCACTCTATACAAAATGCGTACGTAGACTATGCAACTTCAAGAAGAGCGGCTTCCGTGCAATACGCAGGCGCACCAGCTCGTTCATTTATTCATTAATCGTAATGACGCCATAAACCGCATCTAGTAAACAGCGCCCTTCTGTGGTTGAAACTCGAAATTTGGGCGTCGTATTTGGGGGACGAAAAAGACCTACCAAAACCTACGTTGCTTGCAAACTGAGAAGGGTTAATTTAGTAGGTACAACCAAAAGGTGTGAAACTTACCACGAATAAATAAAAGAGTAACCGAGTATTACAAAAAAATGAAATATTTAAAATAATACACTGAATTTCCTTTTTAACATATTTATTTCTGCTGAGAGACCACTAGGGCGAGAGACCAGTCGGGAATTCCCGACCCCCCGACCTTGCCAGTCCGCCTTTTGCTAGAGTTTGCTCGAGCATAACACTTAAAAGGTTAATTTCCAGAGAACCTAAATGTGGAAATTTTGTTGGAAAGGAGCTGAGTGCTAAAACGCACAAATTATAGAATTTTTAAAGGCAGGAGTGGCATTCGGTGTGAGAATTTTTTTTTATTTCGTCAGAACGATTCTTGGTAAATTTGTCATTAGATTTTATTCACGAAGTGTTTTACATTTAACGTTTTAACGTTTACTAAATGTTAAACACTTCGTGATTAAAATCTAATCCCGAATTTACTACGAAGTGTTCTGTGGAATTTCTGCGTTTTAGCATTCAGCTCCTTTCCAGCAAAATTCCCTTATTTCAGTTTTGGGAATTAAACTTGGAAAGGAGTTTCGTGCTAAAACTCACAAATTATCGATTCACGGCACACGGAGTTTTATAGCCAAAATTTTAATTATTAAAAACACTATTTTGAAAGAGAGCTCTTCGTGTTTAGTATTTACGATGTACTCTCTCTATTTGGGGTAGCGATACTAGCCCCATCAACACTAATTTCGTTTTGCTGCAGCATTGATGTTTCTTATTACATAGGCCTAAACGTAATTTGTGTGCCGCTTATTCTTGAAATTAAACATTAAACTCTAAATCCTGACGAGAAGCAGCTTCGTGTTTCTGTAAAAGTTCGCCGTTTCACGAAGGTTACGCGATTGCCCTAATATTGAATGAAAGCAAACCAGTAGACCTGTTGTTTGTTGTCGGTGACCATTCAACGATGAGTAAAGCTTTGATTTATGTAAGTAACTATGAAACTACAAAGGTTTGGTCTTTTCAGTTTACATCGCATATGGTACTCGTTTTGCAAAGAAAGAAAACAAAAATTCTCAAGTTTACGCAAACATTTTCGTGGTCCTACGCTATTCTCCTATTTCCACGACTGGTTGAGGTTTGCCCACCACAGATAATCAAATTAAGAAGGGATAGCCAGGGGGAAAAAATTCTCTTTTTTAGTAGTTTTGTACAAAACTGAGTAAATGCTTTCACCATATTTTCCATTTTTTGATAAGCCATTGTCTAAAACTTTTCAGCCTCCAGCAATTCATTCAACCTCGTTTTTTCCATATTTACTCGAGTTATGGAAAAGTAGTTTTCATTGAGAAATATCGTGGTTAGGTAATTGAATACTCCTCCCCTTCCCCCCCCCCCAATTATTTTCATTTGTAGGTCACGCTGAGAGTGGCAGGAGGAGCATAAAAATTATTTGTTGCACTGCTAGATGAAAATTTTATCCATGGTAGTTCAAACAATAAATTACTATGCATCGCCAATGCAAATTTCGGCCTTTGAAGGTAGTGATATCATTCAACCAGTGAAAAGCCGCCAAGATTAATCCTATTAGCCAAATTAATCGCACCAACTAATACTTTGGACGTTAAATGAAAACTTGAAGATTGCTACACCGCGTAGCAATTTTCAAGTTTTCATTTAACTTTCGCACTATTAGTCGGTGCGATTAACTTGGCTAATAGGATTGACCTTAGCGGCCTTTCCCTGGTTGAATAATATCACTACCTTCAAAGGCCGATCGTTTTTGGAAACTTGGCGGGTTTTTATACCGGTTGGGTTTTGGGTGGATTATTGTTAAACAAGGACGATAGTGCATTGTGCCATAACCAGACTGCTGAATACTTAACTCAGAACAAGAAATGTTTACCCCTTTTCCGAAAAGGGCCAATGCGAATTGTCAGGTGCCTCTTGGCCAAGCAATACTTAACAGTATTATCATCAAACAAGGATGATGGTGCATTGTGCCATAATCAGACTGCTGATAACTTGACTCAGAACAAGACATGTATACCCCTTTTTCGAAAAGGGCTAATGCGATGTTTCGGTGCCTCTTGGCCAAGCAAAACTTAACAGTATTATCGTCAAACAAGGAGGATGGTGCATTGTGCCATAATCAGAATGCTGATAACTGAACTCAGAACAAGACATGTATACCCCTTTTTCGAAAAGGGCCAATGCGAATTTTCAGGTGCCTCTTGGCCAAGCAATACTTAACAGTATTATCGTCAAACAAGGAGGATGGTGCATTGTGCCATAATCAGAATGCTGATAACTTAACTCAGAAAAAGAAATGTTTACCCCTTTTTCGAAAAGGGCCAATGCGAATCTTTTGGTGCCTCTTGGCCAAGCAAAACTTAACAGTGTTATCATCAAACAAGGATGATGGTGCATTGTGCCATAATCAGAATGCTGATAACTTAACTCAGAACAAGACATGTATACCCCTTTTTCGAAAAGGGCCAATGCGAATTTTCAGGTGCCTCTTGGCCAAGCAATACTTAACAGTATTATCATCAAACAAGGATGATGGTGCATTGTGCCATAATCAGACTGCTGATAACTTGACTCAGAACAAGACATGTATACCCCTTTTTCGAAAAGGGCCAATGCGAATCTTTTGGTGCCTCTTGGCCAAGCAAAACTTAACAGTATTATCGTCAGACAAGGTGATGATGCGTTGTGCCATAATCAGAATGCTGATAGCTTACCTCATCACAAGACATTTTTGCTCCTTTTTCGAAAAGAACACCCATTTGTTTTTCAAGGTCACCCATAAAAGTTGCAACATGAGCATCCAGTGGCGGGTCGAATTTGAGGTCTTTGCACGCATCGAAATTCGACTTGAAAGTACCAAGGGCAGCGTTAAAGCCTTCTACTGCAGGATCCAATGTGGCCACAAGGCCAAAGACCATGGAGAGTCCGAACAATAACACGGAACGGGACAGTAGAGCCATGTTGAAATCTGGTAAAGAGAAAATAAAATTAAGCATGAAAATAACACTGCTAAAATTGCAAAAAACGTTTGTGTATGATGCTCTTTACTTATTATGCGCATTTTTTTTACGTAAAAAGGTACGATCAAATATAACGTGAATGATATGCAACCAAAAGATCGTTTTAATGTTATGCTATCTTCTGTATTTATACACTCGCCAGCCACCCGGGTTCGATTTCCTTTACTGTACCATGTACCCAACAAGAGTAACGTACCCAACATGTGGTACAAAATCCGGTATTTTTGGGGGCTAAAGCTTGTATTTATGAAGAAGGTCTGAAAGCCGTAATGTCCTAAGCTTCAAATGTGTTTCTTCACTTTATACTGTGAGTAGATTTTTTTTAAAAAACGTCCTACGTTGTCCCCCACAATCATCGAACCACCAGTTAAAATGTCGGTCATTTGCGCACTTAAACCTTATTCACAACATAACATATTGGAAAGGCTCGTCCACATCTTATGATTATTAAAAGCAAGGGTATTGCTGCAAGCACTACTAGAGTAACAACCATATTGAAAAGCGATATGTTTAAAAGTTCCTTTAAAAAAATATCTCAATCTCAACCAAACAATTACTTCATAACTCATTTTGGACTTTCCTGCTTGATACTGTAGTGCTGCACTCAGT
>JAHWFP010208057.1:0-39261 GCA_023313725.1 Lithobius niger | reverse complement strand
ATAGGCCTAGATTCTGCAATGCTAATTTGGTGGCAACCGGCCTTTAATTAGGAGTATGCTTGGGGGGCGCGGACTTGTACCGACACGGAGTTATGTTAACTCCAGAATTTTCTTAAATACTGACCCCTGTGTGGACGCGGAATTACCGCAACTCCGGATTCGTAATTTGCTTTAAAAGTGTCTGAAACAATCCTGAGTTGTAGTAACACGGAGTTACCTTAACTGTGGATTTTTCTGAAATACAGACGCCTACAGGGGACCCGGAATTACAGTAAATCCGGAAACGTATTTTACTTTAAAATTACTTGCAAAAATCCGGAATTGCAGTAACACGAAATTACTGTAATTCCGGTTTTTTTGTGACTTTGTCCCGATGTATTCCGTGTCCCTCTACATCGGGACAAAGTTACAAAAAAGCCGGAGCCGTACGGTAATTCCGTGTTACTGCAATTCCGGATTTTTACACGCAATTTTAAAGTAAAATACGTATCCGGATTTACGGTAATTCCGGGTCTCCTGTAGGCGTCTGTATTTCAGAAAAATCCAGAGTTAAGGTAACTCCGTGTTACTACAATTCCGGATTGTTTCAGACACTTTTAAAGCAAATTAAGAATACGGAGTTAGTAATTCCGGTCCACACTGGGGTCAGTATTTAAGAAAAATCCGGAGTTAACATAACTCTGTGTCGGTACAATTCTGGCGCCCCTATGCTTGTTTCATAAATTATAAATGCACACAAAATACACATATAGCCACTCACAGGAAACATACTTAAAATATAAAACAACTAACACAGGCAAAGCCTGTATAGCATGCAAATTAAGTGCACACAACATACACACTCACACAAACATTTAGCATTTCAAACAAACTGCGTTCACTTTCTGACATAATCACTGAGCAAAACCAGTCCTTGTTCCCTGGAATTGGAGTTCAAACTATAGTTCGTTGCGTGCAGAGCCGTTTTTTTGTTCACACTGCAAGAATGGTGTTATGAGTTAGAACACCTACATAATCCTACTCGCTATAAGGACACTGGGTCTTGTAATAGGGTTTTAGGCATTGTAAAGAATAACGTCTACACACAACGTCTAAAATCAGTCTTTCAAGGACAAATATTTGTAGATGTTGCATGTTTAAATGTATACAGAATAGGTGCTGTAAATCACAACGTCTATAAGACTAACCCACAACGTCTATAGGCGTTGTAAACCACAATGTCTATAGGTGTTGCAAACGTCTATTAGAAAACAAAAACGAACTCGTTTGATGCTTAAGGAAAGGTATAACTGATCCGAAGTCAAAACAGTACAGGAACACAAATAAACTTTTATGTAAGGTTTCAGCCTGCGGTGTAGCTGTACTGTTTAGTCCACGTGAAACCTTACTGCTGCATTCAAATGTTTTTACCATTTTTACTTTTTCACACGAAAGATCAGCTAATGATTGAAACATTCTATTTGGTTAAACGACGTCGCTGGGAAATGCTAAAAAAAACTGATCGTCTTAGTATGTAGTTACAGCACTAGACGTAATTCAGGGATCGTGCAAGTCCTTGAAAACTTGGAAATGTCCTGGAAAGTAATAATGAAATTCCGTGCCTGGATAAGTGCTCGAAAATCTTGAAAAATGATATACGTGTCATCAGTAAGGTGATAATGACTTAATTTAGCCAAGAAAGTAATCGAGTGTGTAGCCTTACATCATTGTTCCTTTGTATGGGCATGAAAAATTTTTAAATTCGGGCTGTGGCTCTTGTATTTACGTGTATAATGGTTGGATACAACAGTAAGGTTTCACGTGGACTAAACAGTACAGCAACACTGCAGTATCTGAAACCTTACCGGATAGTTTATTTGTGTTCCTTTGTGTTTTGACTTTGTATCAGTTAAACCTTACCTTAAGCATCAAACGAATTCGTGCTATTATCTAATTCGTGCTACTTTGGCGTACCACGCAGTTTAAATTAGCTAGTTTTAATGTTTTGTATTTGTATCACTTAGGGTTTACACAAACCAATATTGAAACAACTCCTTAACTTCGTCTGCGTCTTGCAGCTGACGTTTGCTGATTGGCATTGTTGCACAATAACAATGTCTAAAAACAATGTAAAACAATCAATCTTGTCGTTAGAGATCCCTAACCCCTAAACCACTTGACCAATCAGAAAAGGCCTTATTGATAGGGCACATCTACACATCAATATCTGTAAAATGAGCTAAGAATCAGCTTTATGGGACAAACAGTTTGGTCTGTAGAGTGCGTAGCAGAAACGTGTCATGCCAAGAACAACAAGTCCAAAAAGCCAAATGAAAATCACGTTTCAAGTCCAGATCTCCGATGTGTCAAATGGAAAATTAATAAAAGTTGGGACACATGTTCACGAAGTCAAACAAATCTTACATGCTAAATTTGAGTGGAAAATATTGAAAGCCAGCAGAGAAATTAAGCATCGAAATTTCAGCTTTAACATAAGTGATTTGGGTCAAACCTTACAGTAATGGCTACCGCCTTTACTAATACGTGTTTTAAACCTCAGCATCTCAGTATTGTAACCAAAACGTCTATAGGTGTTGTAAACCATAACATGTATAGTTGTTAAACCACAATGCCTAAAACACTTAGCAAGGCACTGAATGTTGTCACGAACGTTAAAGGGATATACCTCCCAGCGCCATTTTTCTCGATCCTCCACATCAATACGGCTCCAAAGGTCTATTTACTTATCGTTAGTCTTTCCCTAGATAAAAATCCTTTTTAAAATGTGGCGTCTAGATTTTCTGTTGAATATAACGGAACTTTATTTACGAACGACCCGTAACTATATGATGCTTTGCGCACTTACAATAACCATAACGTTTCATTTCTGTGTGTGCATGTACTAATTTGCTAATAATTACCATGAAATCAAAAATCTAAAAGCGTAATGCGGTAAAATTTAAAATTAATTATTCCAATAGATGGCCGAAATAAAATTATAAGACACTAGCCTAGAAAATTATAAATTGTAATGTTAAAATACGAGAATCATTCCGGTTTGTTACGACACGATTAATTCGTTCATGCTGGTTCGTCTGTTAATCACAATGCCAAATGAGACAGTAGCTAAGTTCTTTCGCTGCGAAGAACGCAGCTACTATCACAGATGACCTTTCTGTTCGTATATACGTGGAAGACGACCAGCGCGAACTGTTATTAGGCAGGCGGAATATTATAAGGCAGGCAGGGTGTCCCTTTAATCGTTCTGCCTAACAAAAAAAAATACGTCAAGGACGCCTAATGTGCAGCAACTCTTTGGTTAAGTTTGGTATTGAGGTGTAGTTAACCATCAATATCAGTAAATGTTTGCCTTCCCCTTAATTTTTTAAAACTGTTCTAACGTTAGAAACAAATTAATAAACAGCAACCAAGCAATTCGAAAACCACAACAAATGTACATTTACGTCTCAAAGTGGTGGTTTAAGAAGAAATTCTGTGTATTGAAATCCACTATTATTCGTGTGTTTGGACCAAGGCCTGCTTAGATAGTAGCTGCGCTCCACTGCAGGCCCGTCAGCTTGCTTCTGTTCAGTGACAGACACGCTAGGAGTCGTCCAGTAAGGTACGGATTGAGAACCCATAGGAAGTTGTATCTGGACTGAATGAATGCGTGAAAAGCCCTCAATATGCCCGAGATCTCGCAATTTGATCGTTACCTTTACGTGTTTAAAGTTTAAAGCGTAAATTTTGTTCAGATACCAATCCTCACGGCGTACGGTACTGGGCCACTCCTGGCGTGTCTGTCACTAAACAGAAGCAAGCTGATGGGCCTGGAGTGGAGCGCAGCTACTATCTCAGCGGGCCTTGGTTTGTACAATACAGTCAGCTTCTTAACTCATTATCCTCATTTGCTTATATGGTGACCAATCGGCTGTAACCCTTCCCACTAACTTTTCAAAATAACAAAAGAAAGTTAGATTACTTATGGCATGACACAATAAAGGCATGCGTTGTAGGTGTTATAAAACGCAACCTGTAGTAGTACAGTCATTTTCGGTGAAAACATCAAACTAATTGTAAAATAAATGAAGTAAGGTTTTTTAGACCTGGAATAATATCCCCAACAACATACCAAAAGTCTAGAGAATATACAGTAAGTATGGGAAAACCACCATATTGGCCGCCATCTTAGGTGTATTCAGGAAATCTGTAAAATCCATATTTTTCTCCGATTAACTTAAAAAATATACCAAATAGAAAGTGTTTGGAACCAGGAATTATGTAAAGAGTTCATCTAATCTGGTTTCTTTAATGTTCCATTTATTTCAAAATGTTAATAATGAAGATAGTTAAGGTATGAACGTTACAGTCCGGAGGAAATTTGAGTGAACCTTGCACGGAGGGGTGTAAAGCATTTTATTGCTGGAACTTACTCAAAAGAATGTGCACTTTAAGTTTCTATAGGGCGTCAAGCTGAAAACCTTAGGCATTAAAGATGGCGGACAGATAAAAGTTGTTTGCAATAATGTACTCTATAATGTATGTCCCATTATTTTTTTCATATCTCCTACGAATTTCGAGAAAAAACGGCCATTTCTGCCGTTTGGACCTATTTGGTGCCCATCGATGTCTCAATTTGCCAACTTGCAACTTTTAACCACTGTTGCTTCGTTTCTAATTCAGTTGGATAACTTCAATTAGGTTCATTAAAAACGTGGGAATGTCTTCTTTACATCAAGTATAATTAAAATGGTCTACCATTGTTAGATACTGAGCTATGCCCGTTTTACGTATAGGGACTGGTATCACAGTCACCGTTCGATTTCTTGCTCATTTTCAACTTTCAATTGCAATTCCGACGTTTCTAAGTTAGGTGGATGATTCCAATTAGGTTCATTCGAAAGGTGGGAATGTCTTCTTTGCATAAAAGGGTCTACCATTGTTAGAGACCGAGCTATACCCGTTTTAGAGTAAGGTCTGGTATCGCAGTCACCATTAGATTTTTCGCTCATTTTCAACTTTCAACTGATATTCCAATGTTTCTCATTTAGATGCATGACTCCAATTAAATTCATTCAAAAGGTGGGAATGTATGTCTTCTTTGCAGCAAGTGTAAGTAAAAGGGTTTATCATAGTTAGAGACAAAGCTAAGCCCTTTTTACTAGGGGCTGGCATCACAGTCGCCATTCGATATTTCGCTCATTTCCAACTTTAAACTGCTATTCCGATGTTTGTAATTTATGTGGATGAATACAATTAGGTTCATTCGAAATGTGGGAGTGTCTCCTTTCGAATGAATCTAATTGGACTAAATTAGATCCACCTAAATTGTAAACATCAGAATAGCAGTTGAGAGTTGAAAATGAGCGAAAAATCGAAGGGTGCTGTGATACCTGCCCCTAGTAAAACGGGCATAGCTCAGCCTCTGAAAATGGTAGAGCCTTTTAATGACACTTGATGAAAAGAAGACATTTCCACCTTTCCAATGAACCTAATTGGAGTCATCCACCTAAATTAGAAACATCGGAATAGCAGTTTAAAGTTAAAAATGAGCAAAAACCGAATGGTAATTGTGATACCAGCCCCTAGTAAACCGGGTATAGCTCGGCATCTAACAATGAAGGACTCTTTTAATTGTACTTGATGCAAAGAAGTCATTCCCACCATTTGAATGAGCCTAATTGGAATTATCCAACTGAATTAGAAACAACGCAACAGTGGTTGTAAGTTGGCAAATTGAGACATCGGTGGGCATCAAATAGGCCCAAATGTCCCAAAATGGCAGTTTTTCTCGAAAACCGAAGGAGATATGAAAAAAAGTAATGGGGCGTACAGATTACATTATTGCAAACAACGATTCTTGGATATAGGCCAAAATAGCAAAAATGAGCTTATATTGGGTGCCATTTTGTCGCCATCTTTAATGCCCAAGGTTTTCAGCTTGGTGCCCTGTAGAATCTTAAAGTGCACATCCTTTTGAGTAAGTTCCAGTAATAAAATACTTTACAAGGTGCAAGGTTCACTCAAATTTCCTCCGGGATATAACGTTCATATACCTAACTATCTTCATTCATTATTAAAGTTTTGTAATAAATGGAACATTAAAGAAACCAGATTAGATGAAGTCTTTACATGATTCCTGGTTCCAAACACTTTCTATGTGGTATATTTTTAAGTTAATCGGAGCAAAATATTCATGTTACAGGTTTCGTGAATAAATCCAAGATGGCGGCTTTCCCAAACTTAGATATTCTCGACTTTTGATATGTTGTTGGGGATATTATTCCAGGTCTAAAAAATCTTACTTATTTCTTTTACAATTAGTTTGATGTTTAACCTTTTTTTTCATCTAAAATGACTGGACTATAGGTGTTGTAAACCACAACATGTTGCCACAAAGTGTTGTAAAAAAGGAGACAAATAGGTGTTGTGAATTGTGATAGACGTTGTAAATTTCTGTTCCAAACAACATGTCAAATTACTGATGCAGTGTTAGTGCGGCCTTGATTTTTTTGGCGTTACACTGTAAAAACAGAGCCAGTTTAATGCATTTTGTAAGCTATTTCTGTACAATAGTAACTATGAGGTGCCGTTTGTTCCAAAAATAAAAAATAATAAAAATATTTTTTTGCAGAAAAAAATTAATGCGTAGAAAAAAAAATTGTAGATAGATACGGAACGTTTGGAACTTTGGAACGTTTGAGCAGTAGGCCTAATTTATTTATATCTTAAATGTAAGAAAACGCAATTTGATGAAGATATCAAGGAACACGACGCTTGAACATTAGACTGGCGTGGCTAGATCATTTCACGCAGGGTATAACATTGTATAAGAAAGTAATAGCACGACAACGAAATATTTGGTACGTGTATTATTCGATTGTACGTAAAACAGCAAACTGATGCTCGAATTATTGTAGTCACCAGTCTTATAGTTCTTTTAACCCGTTCACACAGATTGTCCGTTCAATTACAGGCGCTTCGTTAGCGTCGGACATCTATCAGGCCGTTTTTTTGTCAGCCCCTGTAGCTGGACAACGCCATCTAGTGACAAGAAATTGCAACAAAAACAGAAAAACGCAGAAGGGAGGGCCATGACGCACGCCAAGCGACGAAATTTTTGTTAGTCGCTCCACGGATTAATTTTTTTTTCTGCAAACAATTTTTTTGTATATGCTATTTTTTTGGTGGAGCGAGCGAAGCGTAGCCTATAATGCACACCAAAATGCAAAATGTTGGTTGGTTGGTTGGTCCGTTGGTTGCACTTTTGTAATCTGGGTGGAGCCCAAACGAAGGTCGGATTGGAATGAAATTTAGTACATCGTTTTATAACCCCCAAGAGTATTGCTGAGCCAAAATTTGACGTAAATAGAATAATTATTACGGACGAAATTACAATTTTGGAATTCTGAATAGTTAAGGAATTCCGACGAAGCATACTGGTGGAAGTTAAGTGAACTTTAAAAAACACAGAAAATTAAATTTTGGTTGCTTCTTTCTAGCTAATAACTTTTTTCGACGTAACTCAACGAAATAATACATATGATCCTTGCATTTAACCACTACAGGAAGAAAGGCAACCATAAAAAACAAAAGGATTTCATTAACGACAAACATTATTTTTTTTTAAAGAATGCTTGGAGAAATTCACTTCAACACGGCGACAATTATAGTCGTTTACACCAGTGATGGGAATCCCGAATATGAAACCTGAAATCGTCATATCAAGGCGAAGTGGTATATATATATATATAACGAAAATCTAGAGCAGACAACGCTCTAGTAAGAAACAATAATATGCCTGCCTCTAATAGTTTAAAGATTCCTCGTTGCCACGGTAATGTGGAGTCTCGAAACTGAAACCGTGTCGTATGAAGGAATAGGCCTAACCTCGAACCCAACTGTTGTTAGCTGCTACTTACGAAATAAAATCGCTAGGCAAAAATTAGGCCTAAACCCTAGAAATAGGCATAAAAGCTAACACATTTTTAGCAATTTTGTGATGGTTATTACCTTTAGATTATAATAAAGAGATTGCTGTTGCAGTGGGTGATAGAGGTGTGCGCCTCAACATTTTCGTTGGTGCAAGTGTCAAGTTTTGTACCTGCGGCAGCATTGTGAACCCTTCTTTTAAATCTTTTGATTATTGTTAAAAACTATCGTATTGATGATTATTTGGCTTGCAGTTAAATGCCTTATTATTAATTTGTTTATATACGGATTACACTTTGCACAGCAGTTGCTATAAACAATGTACGAATTATTGGCAACGGCAGCTCAGACAGCGGTTGCTCTATGTGCTGTTTTATTTTTAGTTGGCGGTGTGGGCTGTGAAAAGAGGCTACAAATAACTAAACAGAAAGCTTATTAAAATAAATATGATACGTAGCTTAGGCCTATACTTGAAAAAAAAAAGCTAAAATAAGATGACGGCCAGCAAAAAGCAGCAGTACGTCACACCAAAAGGCAAAGCGCCCAACGTAGCCGAGTGAGTATTGCACCTAGATTTTTTAGGAGCATTAACAAATCATTTTTAAAAATAACATTACAATAAAACTAAATGTAAGTTTGAATTGAAGATCTGTTCGCTCTGCCTACAATAGGTCCAAAGCCTGTTTCCTAGTTATTTTGGCACAAACCGCTCCTCGTCTCGTAGTAATCCGTGTTTGCTGCCAGCATAAAGGCTAATAGAGAAAATCTAAATCAGGCTACAGGGAAGTAAGTTAATGTTGGGAGGAAAAAGTAAGGTAGATCACAGTGGCTCACATTCAGGTAAAGCGTTCTTCTCAAACCACCTCCCCTCAGTTTTGTCCTTAGTTTTTATCGCTGTTTTCTGGGGCTACTTCAGAATTTTGTTCTCAGTTTTGCACCCGAAAAAATCAGAGGCCTTTTCTTTTTAATATTAGTACTGTGGTCAGGGTTGGCTGTCACCCCCATGTCACCTTGATAGTTATGCCCCAGCCCACATGGTCAGATTACGGTAACCAAGCTTTATTTTTTCTAGATTTAAGGCAAATAAGCTAGTTAGATCTGTACAAGTTACTTCACCTGCACAACGTAAGAAAATTGTCCTGAAATTATTTGTATGTACTAAAGCTAAAAATTCGTCCAAAAATGAATCAGTACGTATAGCAGGAGGAGGCATAAAGGGAACCAAGATCCTCGCCCAAGACCATAAGTTAGCAGTCGAATGGTTTTGTTGCAACTGAAAAATTCTAAAAACTTACTTTTAAACGCTTCAAAGGCACTAAATTAGTGGAAATGAGCTTGTTTTTCAGGGCTGATCCTAGGGACTTAAAGCAACCTTTACCCTCCCTAGCTAAAGCATCCTTTACCTTCCCAAGCTAAAGCAACCTTTACCTTCCCTAGCTAAAGCAACCTGTACCTTCCCTAGCTAAAGCATCCTTTACTTTCCCTAGCTAAAATAACTTTTACCTTCCCTAGCTAAAGCAATCTTCATCTTCCCTAGCTAAAGTAAGCTTTACCCTCCCTAAAGCAACCTTTACCTTCCCTAGCTAAAGCAACCTTTACCTTTCCTAGCTAAAGCAACCTTTACCCTCCATAGCTACAGCCACCTTTACCTTCCATAGCTAAACCAAACTTTACCTTCCCTAGTTAAAGCAACCTTTACCTTCCGTAGCTAAAGCAACCTTTACCCTCCATAGCTAAAGCAACCTTTACCTTCCCTGGCTAAAGCAACCTTTACCTTCCCTAGCTAAAGCAACCTGTACCCTCCCTATCTAAAGCAACCTTTACCCTCCCTAGCTAAAGCAACCTTTACCCTCCCTAGCTAAAGCAACCTTTACCCTCCCTAGATAAAGCAACTTTTACCTTCCCTAGCTAAAGCAACCTTTACCATTCCTAGCTAAAGAAACCTTTACCCTACCCCAGCTAAAGCAACTTTTTCCTTCCTTAGCTAGTCCCCAGCTGAATTCTCGGACCCTGTTTTGAATCTAATTTTTTTTTAACTTTGGGCGTCCGTGGGATTCGCGCCGTCATTAGCTTGATTTGGAGACGAGGTTGACCATGGGTCTGTGCTTGCTCGCTTGACTCAGGGTCCCCGGACCCCTCACAAAGCTCGTGTTGCATCTGAGCACTTACTTTTTGCCCGTCATGTATAAAGGAAGGACCACGGGTCTCAGGAGGTTAAATGACTTTTAGGTAGAATATGCTCAATTATATTGAAGTATTATTTGGAGTACATTTAGGATAACCCAGCCAATCAAACAATACTTGTAAATAGCATTCCTTTTTACCAAATCATAAGAAACGCTCTTTGTGCGTGGGAGGGGGGGGGGGGGGACACAGAATAAATTGGATCTATTCAGGCGAGTGAAATTTTGTTTGGATTTTAAAAAACACCCGTCGTAGTATGCAGGAACTGCAGCGAAGCCAGTGTGCGGCTATCAAGGTGAATAAACTCCACGCGTTATCATGTAGCAGCACTCCGGACTTCACTGCAATCCCCTTATGCTACGGGTGTTTCATTATACCTCCTCACTGGAGTTTCATTTCTCTTCATTTATTTGGAATAGTTTTATAAGAGAAATCAACATAACAATAAAGAGAAATGAAACAACATAAGTATAATACGGGGTAGACGAATGCTGGAAAAGTACTGTACAGGAAGTGTGGGTTGACACCACATAATGGCGTTCAGGCACAATTTAAAAAAGCAGAATTATTTGTTCCCTCACCAAGGAGCCGTCTTCAAGGCACTAAAACTAAAAACAAATGTGCTTGAGCAAATCAGTTGGGCAATCATGTGCTCAAGCACCTCTGTATTTTTGTGTAATGCACGGTGGTGACATCACGCTAACACATCCCCATGCTAAAAGTGTAGTCGTTATATACGGTTAATGTGAAAACCCAAACACGTCACAGTGGGTTAATTTTGATAACCCACACTTTTTTGATAATCTAACACTTTTTATGGGAGTCTACACAACCCCTGCTCCACCATGGGACATATAACCCGACTTTGCAAAATTACCGTACACAACACAAATTCAACCAGTACACCTTATTGCAACCAGCATAAAGCGGCACATTTGCAACCTGCCACATTTTTCTTTCTAGATAAACACGAAAAAAAAAAAACTCGTGTACTATGCTAGGCCCCCACCCACAGAGGAATGGCCCAACCCGGCAACCTTTCGTTCCGATGGTACGAAAACTAGGCAACTGACACTTTGAAATACACCTAAAAACCTACGAGACTCAAGCGACTGGCGCATTTTATACACTCATCTTATTTAAACTATTAAAGTAGAAAAAAATTAGTTTTACCTTAAAACACAAACATCGGTATTACGAAACATCTCTCCCTTTTGGTCGGCCTTCATACACAGGAAGCTTCCAACTCCGTTTCCAACCCGGAACTTCCGTTCAGGAATTTACATAAGTCGCATGTAAAAATTCTTATGATTCACAAATAAAATTTACAAACAAGTCTTTAAAAAACACGAGTAAGACGATAACTTAGCGTGACGTCACACCTTAGCATTAAAATACAAATCCGTGACTCATAGGCGATGATTTAACGGCTATAATTGCTCTTGAGCTCGAAACGGCTAGTCCAATTACTCGGAGCTGAAGGGAAAAACTCGCGCGCAAGCGTGCTCGTGTTTCCCTCCACCCCCTCGATAAATTGGACTAACCATTTCTTGCTTGCAAGCAATTATAGCCGTTAAATCGCCTATGATTCACGGATATCTATATTAACTTAATGCCTTGAAGACGGCCCCATATAAGGGCAGAAATATTGCCGTTTTTGTAAAATTGTGCCTGAGTGGCATTATATGGTCTCGTCCATGCTTCCTGTACACTACCTCATAATAATATCTGTAAATGGTATCACAATTTGTATCTCGGATTGAGTGCAGTTGGCAAGAATGGCGGCGGGGGAGGGGGAGAATATTAGATGATTACCTAGATAACTTAGGTTCGGTTAGCGAATAGGGTTAGTTCCACAAATAACCTTACGCTTTCTCTAAATTAAAATTCTAGTTTGGTGGTCAGCTACCAACATATGAATGTCGGGTGGAATCGGGTGGAATTCAATGCCGGGTCGGATATGTCGTCCAGAAATCGGGAGGGCCACCTTCTACAGGAGGCCATTTGTTTAAAAATAAATTTTGTCGGTTAATTTTAAATAACTTCAAACGACAATTGCAATTCTAGGTTGCAGGAAAACTGTTCAAATTCACGCTGTATACCTAAAGATATGCTAGCTTCCACAGACCCCGCTGGGAGAGCTTACGGTGCTCCTCTGGTCCCCTTGGCACTTTATTGGAAATATAATTAATCAGCAACCAAATGCCAAAGTTAAGATTTTCGTTAGACTGTTCAAGAAACGATTTACAATATTACAGTTTCATAAGGAGTCACAACCAATACTTTAACTGAAGCAAAACCATAAAACAACCAAAAGGTGTAATCTCATACAAAAAAACCCATAAGGGTAAAGACTCATCAAGTTTTCGCCATAGAAAGTTGTGATATCAGAGCCAAAATGGCTGCCATCAAGTTTTCCTTCCCAACCCTGATTACCCAACCTTAACTGACACCTTTGTTGTTAGTTACGTTTGAGTGATCACGGATCAGACCATAAACTTGCTGGCAGCCATTTTGGCTCTGTTATTTTTTTATGGTGAAATCTTGATGGGCCCCTTTAGAGTTTTTTTTGTATGATAAACAGTGTTCAATTAATTATTACATTTATTTGGGATCAAACCCATGCATAGTTTGTTTGCTGTCTTTTCTTTTATGTCTAACTAGTTCTTTAGGTGAACATAAGACTAAAAAAAGCAAATACTACCATGTGGAAATGCATTATTTCCTGGGTTTTTCTTGTTTAACTAATTTTTAGAATTTTTTTTAGGCAGCCTTACATCCCTGCTTTACACGCTTTAGCATTATTTGCATGCCTTTATTAATCAATAGTTGAAACGTAAGCATACAATTTAAATTTTCATACCAAATTTGTATGTTATTTGCTCAAATATAATGTTAGCCTGTTGGAGAATTAAAAAAAACAAAAACTATAATTATTGTAAAACTGGTTATTGAACTGGTTTTGAACCGAATCATAATTTCAGTTTGCTCAGAAAACCAGAACTGAACTGAAACCAGAAACGGAATTAAATTGTTTGCATTCAACTCCCTGGTTAGCATCGTCTCCAAACCAAGGGAATGCGGTTCGAACCCTACGACCAACACAAGTAACATTACGGGGCTTAATCTGGATAATTCATGCAATAGAGGTAGAATTTCCAACACAGTAAGTTTCAAATGTTAAACCGTCAATTAGCTTGTTGAATACACCACTTCCCGTTTTGTATTGCGTAATATTGAGGCAGAGCCGGATTTAACCTCGCAGAGGCCTGGTGCTTAAGATTTATTGTGGCCCTACCCCTCCCCAGTCATGCAAAAAAAGGTTTTCTTTTTTAAACTATAATTTTTTTTTGTAATAATATTGGAAATTTACATTTTTATTTTTATTTAGGTCGCTAAAAATGAATTAGTGGTTCTCAAAAATGGTACTTAAAAATTGACGCGAGCGGGCTGTTTTTTTTTTCGAATTTTTTCAGACAAAAACCAAACAAAAAAAAAAATCAGTAGCTTACATTTTGTTGTGGATAAAGTATTTATGTTTTAACACCAGATTCAGCCATGTTGAGAATGAATGTTGCACATTTGACAAAAGTCTTTCTTTACATCCAAGTTTTTACTTGTAACGTCTGAACGGTCCTTATATCAGTTTTGAGGCGATTTGACGCGATGTGAATTGAGCAAAAAGATGATATATGGGTATTGGCTCCAGGAAGTGTTGGGTGAAAGAGTCGATGCGTGATCGGAATTGTTTTTTTAGACAATGTCATAAAAAACGTTTCATGCGCTATGAAAAAACCCATGCTTGCACTCTTAATAACCACTTATTAATTAACTTTTAGTGGCCTAAAATAGTGCCCTATTTTATTCTTCCCATGACCGTGAGGCACCTTTGAGGCCCGTTTCGGCCTGTGGCCCGGTGCTTCAGCACCCAACGCACCCCCCTTAATCCGGCCCTGTATTGAGGTCTTAACCTCGTTTGGGCATTAGCCACCCCTCCACTCCCTAGGTGTCACCTTAGGCAACAGACAGCTTCTGAACCCATACTAACCATTATCCATTTGTTGAAATTTGAGAATTTGATTCCAGGACCCCATAACGCTCAGCTTTTCCACCATCTCTTTTAACTCTTGCAACTCATTGAATGGAGATCAAACTTTCACCTGTGCACTGAGCGCCTGCCTACAAAATGTTACCAGTAGACTGCTGCTCGAATATGACCAATATTATCTGCAGTAACGTTTGTTTCTTTTTGGATTCTCGCATATATATTAATATTTTAAACATTTTTTTCGCAAAATGCACAGAACTGCGTACTGTTTTTCGTTAGTTCTTGTTCAAAGGAAGTTCTTAACTGGTTTAAATTTGGAAAATTATTCCTCATGAAAAACATTTGTCACGGCAGATCAAACCATAAAATTCGTCTCTTTGAATCTCAGATGCTGGACTGGGCAGAGGATACGAGAGCTAACTTCTAGTTAATAAAGAGTAACTGTTTAAGGTAAATTAATGTTTTTATTATTGTACTCTTTTGTTGATATACTTATATTGTATTATTTGTTGCAGTTAGAACAAACTCATCGACTAAATATGGACATTAAACGTGCAGCCATCGGCAGAGTTGCCCAAATTGGAGATCTGTACAATGTTTGTTTGGATACATTTTGTGAGGTCAATTTGTTCAGAAGTCATTCGCTGTCGTCATCTGTTTGCTTTATTGATGATAAGTTCTCAAATGTTGAAATTCTGGAAAATGACACGTTGATTGAAAAGCTCAATCAATTAGAAGTTGAGAATGAGCTTAGAATGAGTTTGCTAGCTGGCATGTGCCTTGTTGATGGATCAGGGTTATTTCTCACGGATGATAAATCCAGTTTCCGTTCAGTAAAAACTACACTTTGCTATGCTATTCAAACCCAAGTGGAGAAGCTTGAATGGTCCGATGAACTGTTGGACGCTATTTCCCTGGATGCACTCAATGATGATAAGGCTACCCACGTTGTAGTCGAAGTTTGTTGGGGAGCTCATACTTTCATCTCTGTGGAATGCTTAGATCCAGAAAACTTAAACCAAATAGAGATTGAAGAATTGCAAACTAAAATAAGACATTTCGCAGCTTTATCGGAGGTTTGCGAAAAGAGTGAAGAAATGGGGAAAATTGGTAGAGAAAATAATGATGTTTCAGTTAAGATGTTTGGAGATCTTCTACCAGACAATCATCTACCACAAACACTGGATGAAGCTCTGGCTATCATGAAAGGAGTTCCACACTTAATACAAGAATCCACCAGTGGTAAGGGGAACCCAATTTCGTATGTAATGGCACCAATATCTTTATTCCGTAAACATCTCCTTCCTAGTGAAGCACCTGAGGTTATAACGCTTAGTCTTGATGAGAACATTACGCTGCATTTCCAAGAAATCTTTAATGAGATCCAAAAGGCCAAACAACAACTCAGTGATGTTTATACGGATATTACGTCATCAAATGAATACTTTCCACGTAATACTTTAGAGGATTTCTACAGGCTGCGAGATGGGTTTCTGATGGAAGTGGACAACCTAAAATCTACTTTAAATTCTCTTCTGGCAGCATTTAGGGTTGGGAAAGCAGATGTTGCGGAACTAGTTTCTTTGATCAGCAACTACAAATGTTGTGAAGAATCTCCTGACAACATGTTGAAAGTGTTGCACAAAGTTTCCGTCATAAGCCGGAAACACGCACTTAGACACTTTTTGAAACAGAATGGGGTCCACTACGTGAAAAGTGAAACTGCAGCCTACAACATTATGTCAAAAATTCGAAAACATGATGCATACGTTTTGTACTACAATGAAGTGCTGAAGACTCAAAACCAGGATTTGTGGGAAATAACATGGAAAACGTTTCTTCAATTATTAAGGGAACCTGCTGCATACATTTTAGGTGATAGTGTGTGTAGCAATAAGGTATGTACAAAAACTGGAATCAGTTTGCATTAATAAGAAATGTCTAATTTAGAAAATTGTTACCTATCATGGTGTGGCAAACTAGACAACTGTTCATGGTTTAAATTTACCAATACCACATATTTTCTCAGCAAGTATTTGTACTGTTAGGCTTGAAAGTAAGTATTTGTAGTATCGGGCTTGCAAAAAAAATTTGTTCAACTCTGCACGCATATGTCTATTTAAGGGATGGTGCTGCTGGCCACATCAGGTTTTAATGCAATTTTTTAATGTCACAAACGTTCGGTTTATGAAGAGAAATAAAATGTTAGGATGCTAACACTGGTGCTAACGATTGATGTTTATTTAAGGTTTGGTTTATTTTTATAATTATCTGATTGGATCGACTGAACTGGCAATTTTTTAGATTTTCATGAGTCGAAATTTTAGTTTAGACTCATGAATTTCAAAGGCGAAAATTTGGTAATTTTTGTTTGTTGTGATAGAGGAGCCTTTCGTAGTGGGTTTGTTTTATCCATTGACACAATTCCTAAAATCTCAATAATAGTGTACACCATACGCCTTAGCAGTGGCTCAACTACGTCACGTTGCACCCCTTCTGCAGAATTCTAGTATTTGCCCCTCACTCAGGGATCCACAAACAAATCCATGAAAATTGTTTTTTTTTTTTTAATTTGATATTTACTTATATATTCTAGCTTGTGGTTGTGTTTGAAATTCTTTTCGCCTTGCTTTTATTTCTGAAAATGTCATAACTACTTCGTCTAAATTTATCTGCCCAGCTCGCTGGAACTCTATCCTTAACATTCAGCCCCTTCAACCGCTCTTGCGACTTAGTACTCCCGAGGTAATTATTTTTCATTTTCTGTTTCGAAAATGATCGTTCTACCAAACCAATAGTTAAAAACAAATTAAAATATTAATTATCGGCATTACAACAAGGATACCATTAGTGTTCAACTATTTATTAAAATTACTAATCGTTTAAAGAATCTAATCTATAGCATTAATTCTGCAGAATGCGGCAGATCTACACGATTTCCCCAGCTTTCTGGTATTTTGGCTCAACACCAGACTTAGTGGCTTAGTGTTCAGCACCTGAAACGGTTCAGTGTCTAGTGTAACAGAAGCAGTAGCCAGTTTTCGCTCAAACAATGATATATACCACAGTTGATTAATACCACAGTGACGCAAACAATATGATGCCAGTGAACGCCAATAAAATTAGAAAACAAAAACGAACTCGTTTGATGCTAAGTAAGGTTTTTAACTGATACGAAGTCAAAACGGCAAAGGGACGCAAATAAACTTTCCTGTGAGGTTTTAGATATTGCAGCGTTGCTGTACTGTTTAGCCCACGTGAAACCTTACAGGCCTATTCAAATGTTTTAACCATTTTTACTTTTGCACATGATAGATCAGCTCTCTATTATTCATAGTACTTCTCCTCAATGTTGGAATTTTCCATTTAACCATTTTTTTAAACGGTTGCCTAAAGAATTTTAATTTGAATGTAGCATTTATTATGATGCAGTGAGAGTAGACTTATTAAAACTGCATTGAATTTGATTTTTTTTTGCTTCGTTAGAATATACAGACAGTAAAAAAATGCATACTTGTACTTCGAAATCAGTTTATGTTTTTAATGCCTACCAAAAGAAAATCCTTGAAGCCTCATAAGGTTGATCAACAGCGTCAATCATTTATTAAAAGACATGCTGTAAGGCATCTTTTGACGTAGCAAGTCTTTTAGTTGTGCATTAATTTTTCATTAATATCGCTGAATAATACTATAACCATTATTGTGTTCGTGATGTATTATACTAGTTTGCGTCCTAGTTGTTGTAAGAGGACATGTGACTTAGGGCCGAGGCTCCGTCCTAAGTCACATGCCCTCTTACAGCAACTAGGATACAAACCAGTATAGGGCTGAGGCCCCAAATAAACAAATTCAATTGTATGATTCATTTTTAAGAGACAAAACTCCCGAAATTTCTTTATCATTTTACTGATGTACGAACTTAAATCCACAAACATAGCAAAGAATGCATGTGGAAAATTTAAAATGACTCGGACAGTGTGTTCGAAAGTTATCATGGAGACTAAGACCAACATTGTGAACAGCTAAGGTTGACAAGTGAACACCAATATTGAAAAAAAAAATATGTCATCATTATTCTGGGAATTAAACCCAGGTCTTTGGACTAGGCCTCCGACAAGCTAGACAACTAAAGAACTAAAGGTTCCTGCTAGAGAACTCAGGGCAAGGTGGCCTGATGGTTAGCAAGACCGTCGTATGTGCCAGAGGTCCCAGGTTCGAGTTCGGCCTCAATCTTCCCTGGCATTTTCGGGATGAGAAAGGCCCTGTGATGTCTCATGTTCATGTTGATTGTGGCATTTAAAAGAACCTAGGTATTTCAGTTGGGATTTACCTAGCAAAATTGTACCTCTCTCCTTCTGACGTAATGGCTACGGCTGGGAGCGCGTCAAAAAGCTAAGCTAGAGAACTCAAATTGCCTAGACCTTACCATCTATCGCTTGTAGCTTGTATAAAGGTCAAGAATAGAATTCATGCTGACACTAATTAATTTTACTACTAGCCTACAAGTGTAATAAGAAATACGTTAGTTGTATTTGGATTAAATTTTGACCATTGGAATCACTTCCATCACTGATTTAAATATTGTAAACTTAGTTATGTATTAGATTTAAAAAATGTCTTCCTTGCTAAATATTCGAAGTCAAAACTATAGCTATTAAATGTATTTTTCGTGTAAATAACCCTTAAATCATTAAAATTAATTTTCTTTATTTCAGGTGCTTATATTTCTTGACCAAGATGAGAAGTCCAATTTAGCTCCGTCAGGGAAGCTGACTATCGAACATTGGATAGCCGGGGAGGTCTTTTCTAAGGATTTGGTTGCTGATCACACTGATACTTGCAACCTGTCTGTTGCTAAAAGTCAGAAGCCACTTACCTGCCCAACAGTAAGACCAACCAATAGAGTCCATGTAGAGTTTTGTTGTCCTGGCCACTACCATAAAATTTGTAAAGAGGAGATTTTCACTTGGCTTTGCCATAAATGCAAAGTAACTCTTGAATACGGATTTGATTCTTATATATATTGCGCGTGTGGTCGTGCTAAATACCATTCTTACAGATTCAAGTGTCGTAGTCCATTGCATGGTACCAATTTCTTCTCCTTTGAGCCGAAAGTATTGGATAAACTGTTTGCATCTCTACAACCTTTGAAAGAGCTCAACATTTTGATCTTGGGTGAGACTGGTGTTGGGAAATCAACTTGGATAAATGGGTTTGTCAATCATTTGACCTATTCGACTTTGGAAAATGCAGAACAGGGTGAGAATGTTAATCTGATCCCTGCTACTTTCACAATGACCAACGAAAATTATGAGAAAATCACCATATCAACCGGGTCAGCTGAAAATGAATGCACTGCCGCTGGACAATCAGCAACTCAGCATCCTAAGTCGTACCTCTTTGTTCGTGGCAAAAATCTTGTCCGTCTGATTGACACACCTGGCATTGGGGATACTCGTGGGATAGAACAAGACAAGAAAAACTTTCAAGCAATCCTCAGTTACCTTTCTCGTTTCACAGAACTTCATGGTTTCTGCATTCTATTAAAACCCAACAATGCTAGACTCACTGTTATGTTCCAATTCTGCATAAAAGAACTCCTCACTCATTTGCATCGAGATGCATCTCGAAACATTGTGTTCTGTTTCACAAATGCACGCAGCACTTTCTATCTGCCTGGAGATACACTACTGCCTTTGCAAGAACTTCTCGAAGCTAACAAACAAGTCAGTATCTCCCTTTGTAAGGAGACAATTTACTGTGTGGATAACGAATCTGTTCGTTTTCTAGCAGCACTAAAACATGGGGTCAAGTTTGATAACAACATGCGCCAGAATTACTCGGCTAGTTGGAATAAGTCTGTTGAAGAAACAGATCGTCTCATTTCATACATTGAGTCTCTTGAACCTCACAAAACACGCAGTACCCTTTCATTGAACGAAGCTCGACGTATTATTGTGGCAATGACGGAGCCATTTGCCCACATTGGTAAAAACATTGACTATAACATTGCTGTGGTAAGGAACAAGCAAGAAGAAATTCGTTTGTCTAAATGTAGCAAGGAAGAACTTGCGGATCAACTTTATGTACCAGTTATTGATCTTGAGCCAATTGAACTTGACTATCCTCGGACAGTCTGTACATCTGCAGGTTGTATTAGAGTTTACAATATTAATGGCAATAGCAAAACTAACTATAGTCAAGTATGTCATCCACATTGCCGCCTTAATGATGTAGAGTTGTCCCGGTATCCTTGCCCGGAACTTCAGCGTTGTAAGGCATTTGGTGGTAAAGGGGCTAATTGCCGTGCTTGTGGCTGTGTTTGGGAAAAGCATATGCACATCACTTACGAGTACAAACAGGTGGAGACAAAAGTACCAGACAGTACTATACAAGAGCTCATCAATGGCAAAATTACTGTAATTAAAGCAGTTGAAGAGACCATGGCCAAATTAGAGTACCAAATAAAAGCTCTCAGTGATGAAAAATCCCACGTACTTCAAGTTAGTTCCAAATTCGCTCATTTTTTGAAGGTCAATGCCATTACCCCATACAATGATGCAATGGAAGAATATCTTCTCATGTTGATTCGTCAGGAAAAAGATAAAATTGCTGCAGGGGGAGACCGCGAAGCCTTGCATAGTTTGGAGCAGATGTTATATGCTTACAAAGAAGAAGTAAACATACTAGAAGCCGCAATAGCCGATACTTCTAGTCAGGTTGTGGACACTATTAGCCCTGATGATATTGCTACTCTTGTCCAAAGCTTGTACGATTTGCCTATCAATGGAAAAACGTTTGAGCAGTATGTGATGGTAATGGAAAATGCAGCAGCTATTAATGCTCAGTACAATGAGATAAGATACCAGCTGTCAAGGACAGCTGAAGAAAATGTGTGCAGTACAACAAATAATGGAGCAACTAGCATTAGAGACGACATTGGTCAAAATAAGCAATCCAAACGTAAAAAAAAACCCACTGTAGCCAAAAGTGAGTGGTCGACCAATATTCAAAGCCGACTAGCTAAGAATTCAAAAGCTAAGGTACCGCCAACAATTCCAGAGCACCAGAGTGCAACCGGAAAGAATGATTTGTGCGATACAAAACGTAATCCTGACCCACCAAACACTTCTCTGTTAATAAGTGTACCGAAAAAAATATGGCGATACTTTTTTTAAGCCGTGATATGGCATTAAGTCCATTTGCACAAGAAGGTGTTATTCTTTATTCATTCAGCATGGTTATGTGAGAAATTTTTCTATTTGTTTTCGTCACATTCAGATTAATGTTCAGTTTTGTAGGAAATTGTCTAGCATCATGGAACATTTAAACTAAAAGCTGTGTATCTGTTTGATAGTTGTTTTTATCTTCTTTTAACATATTCAGACTTAAAACTTTTATTGTAACAGATTTATTTTGGAGCAGGTGTCTTATAATATGTAATAAACCTCAATTATATATTGATTAATGATGCATTATGATTTGGAGCAGACCGTAAAGTGGCGTTGGTCCATTACTCTGCCAGTGCTTTCCTCAGCCTAGTATGTTGATCAATGTCAAGCACCCCTTTATTCTCACAGGATCTTCCGGAGGCTCGTTGTTCATCACTCGCTAACTCCGAAAATGATGTAAACTATTCTTTGGCCAACGATTATATAATTTCCGTTAGTTTTGACTTTAGCGTGAATGACGATCAATCCGCCCAGAACAAAACTAAAAATTTAGCTGACCTAGTAACTCTTTTTTTGTTAGTCCATCGCCTCCATTCTTCAAAAGCTGTCTTAAATTTAATATAACTGAAAAGTCAATTAAACCTGGCCAAAAAATCTTAGTATGGATTCCCACTGAGGCTTAGTAGTTGGAATTCGAGGTGTCAATTTCCTGATAATCAACATAGTTGCTAAAATTGTAAAATAATTTTTTTTTGTTCGCTGGTAGTCCTTTTTATCAATGTTGCACGATTTAAAAAGGCCACCATCGTTTGTGCGTAATTATCATTAAAAAGGCCGACTTAGGGTGGAAACTTCAACTAAATCTGTCCAAACATCCCCCTCTCTATCTTATGAGGGGTGAGTTAGTATATCGTAGTTCCAGCGTCGCCAGTTGTTAAGTTGGGGGCTTGAGCTTTCGACAATCTTGGACCAGCCTGTTTTTCAGCTATAGGTGCCAGTGACTTTTGTGCGGGGGTTGCCTTCGTGGTAGATCTAGCATTACGAAAATAAAAAGCCACGAGTGCTACGCAGCGTTTCGAAAAGTTCTTTCTTGTTGCTGGAATATATACTATACCTGTTAATTTTTGCATTAGTTCCTTGGACCTTGCTGTTTCCCTGGAGGTTTTTCGGTGCCTTGTAGCCGCCGGCGTCGTAACCCGACTGCGCATCTGTTCTGCTCATCCCTCCTCTATAAAAGCGAATTCACGCATTCGTTGGCCACTATTTTTCCTCCAGGGCATCGCCCCGTCACTTTGTTTCCCGATATTTGCCCGAAATGTTCCAGCATCGAGTTCAACATTCACATGATGTCGACGTCTTCTGTCTCTGAGGTTCCGGCGACTCCATTCCTGCCCGACTCAACTTGCTTACTGACGTCGATATCTAGTCTGTCGCACTCGTCGAATGTTACCCCGAATGTGGATCAACGTGCGAATGCAAACGATGACACCATCAACGCTGCCACCCCTTCAAGCTGGCCAGCATTCGCACCATTCCAGTCTGACCTCCTGCAGCCACAAGCACTTCCATTCGTCCATTTGGCCTGCATTCAAGATGAATACTGTTGTTTGCACTGCAGCTCGTCTCATTCGTGGCTAAAATCAACCATTTGAGTGAAGTTTTTCAAGACAGAGGCGTCTCTCAACTCACAGCACGTCTCGATCGTAGCTTGCTGCCACATATCGAGTGAACAACTCAAGCCGAATGGTTTTGCTAACACCAGCTCTCCCCATCCATGGCTTAAACCCACATTTGGAAGGAAGTTTCAAGACCGACGACTTTTTCAACTTTTCTGCCCAGTCTCGATCAGGGCTTGGCCTAGTATCAAGTGAAAAATGAAGCCAAACAGTGTTGCAAACACGTCTACGCGTCTCAAACGTGGTTACGACACACGTTTGATTGCAGTTTGAAGATGGATGCAGTTTTCGTCTCCCTCAACTCGTCTCGATCGTGACTGGTGCCACGCATCGAGTGAAGAATCAAGTCGAATGCTGTTGTTAACACCACTGCTCATATCATGCGTGGCTAAACCCACGCTTTGAGTACAGTTTTGAGATGGAAGCCGTTCTCACCTCCCCCTACTAGTCTACACCACTGCTCATCTCATGCGTGAATAAACTCAGGTTTCGAGTGCAGTTTTCAAAACGGAAGGCGTTTTTAACCTCACAGCTCGTCTTGATCGTAACAGGGTTCTACGTATCGAGCGAAAAATCAAGCCGATTGGTGTTGCTGACTCCACTGCTCGTCTCATTCGTGGCCAAAACACACGTTTTGAGTGAAGTTTCAAGTCAGACAGCATTCATTCCTGCAGCTCGTCTCTACGTGCCTGTTCTCCCTCTCTTGCTTTAAGGAAAATAGTCTGCTGAGTTGTTGTCTGGTCGAGCATTCATCATTCAAGCATTCGTTGCTCGTTCTCTCGTTCCTGTGACCTGCCTCACCATTTGGTTGTCCATTCGTCCAGCTGAGCATTCGTTACTCAGCATTCGCTGCTCAAGCTCTCGTTCCTGAGACCTGCTGCATCAACTGTTAGTTGCCCATTCGTCTGGTCGAGCATTCGTCATTCAGCATATGCTGCTCAAGCGCTCGTTCATGAGACCTGCTACCTCACCTGTTGGTCATGCATTCGTCTGGCCGAGCTCTCGTCATTCAAGCTGCCGCTGTTCGAGCCCCCATTACCGAACATTTGCCATCAAGGCATTCGTTCCTGTGATCTGCCACCTCAACGATTGGTTATCCATTCATCTGGTCATGCAAGCATTCATTACTTGAGCTCCCGTTCCTGAAATCTACGGCCCCAACTGTAGGTTGTACATTCATCTGGCTGAGCAGCATTCGTCATTCAAGCATTCGCTGCTCAAGTTCTTGTTCCCGACACCTGCAACATCAATGGAAGGGAGGTCAATAGTCAGCCAGAGCATTCGTCACTCATGCATCCGTTGCTCGAACATTCGTTCCTAAGACCATCTGGCTCCACTGTTGTCTAACCAGCATTCGTCATTCAAGCATTCATTGCTTGTGCTGCCTTAACTGTTGGTCATGCACTTTGTCTGGTCAAGCATTCGTCACTCAAGCATTCGCCTGACCGAGCATTCGTCTTTTAAGCATTCGTCACTCGAGTACTCATCAATGAGATCTGTTGCCTCCACCGTTTGCCTCTGTTCCGACACCTTTCGGTTGTGCATTTGTTTGGTTAAACATTCGTCATTATTCGAGCATCCGTCATTCAAGGATTCGTTGCTCAACCATTCGCTCCTGAGGTCTGCCTCCTCCATCGCTTACTGCTGCCACAACACCCTTTGATCGCATATTCGTTTGGTCAACCATGTGCCACTTGAACATTCGTCAATCGAGCATTCATTGCTCTATATTCGTTCCAGGTCCTCCAGGCCGTCTCTACACCACTTCGTTCCCACCATTCGCCTGAAAATCTTCTAGCCAGCCGTTCCGAAGGAAGGATGTCCGAGTTACCGCCCATCAAGGACCGGGAAACTCCTTTTCTGCCTCCGACTGTGCCCGCCATCGTCTTTGATGCTGATGCTCCTGTGCTCATCCTATCGCATTCGCCCGATGGACCTTCAAATGCGAATGAAGTGACTGTGAAGACTAGTGCCACTTCTCCATCCCGGTCAGCACTCTCACACTTCAAGCTTGAACCTTTTGAAGCTGACTTCCTTGCATCCAAGTTCGTCTATGACCAGCTCAAGCGCAAACAAAAACGAATAAAAACCCATGCCCAGGCTGTGCATTTGCCCAAAAAACCCTTGGACCTGTCGTCCCATTCGACACGAGCGGACCGCTCCCACTCTTGCCTTGACGTCAACCAATTAGCAGATAGAGCCATTGCCGATTTTTGTCGGCACCAACCACCTATTTTGCTGCCTCGTTCTGTTTTGCACTCCACGAAAGCCAAACTTACCACTGACTGGGTTGCCTCTACTTCCAGCTGCACCAGCCATAATAGTTTGCATTTGTCCTGCCATCATTCGTCAAAGAAGTGCCGGTCTCCTCCCATCCCGGCCGACCATACCTCCTGTCAACCGCCATCACTAACAGTGGACCCGGTCCAAGTCAACAACGATCAAGATGGCATTAATCTTGATTCGGTTTCTATGGTCAACCAACAAGCATAAAATGCGAGACCACCACCGAATGGCGCCCCGCCCATTCACCACATTCACTTCCCTGATGATCCAGTGAATGCCTATCCGACAACCATTCCACTTGCGAAACTTCTAAAGACAGTTGAAGAGGTGGTCCCTGATTGCTTCCTGTACAAACCATCCAAAACTACTGATACACCAGTCATCAACCGTGGCCTTTCAACAGGATTTGGATTTGCGCTACATGACAAGAATGTCAAATAACACAAGCTCCCAGAATTTTCAATATCTATCCTGAATCGGAATTCCTAACCAGCAAAATGAAGATGGATTTTGGAACTGCCCTCTTCATACCTAGGAAAGCTGAAATCCCAACATTCGTCTTCCAATACAATGATGAATGCATTCGTCTCAACCTCAGGGCGGCGTCACAAGTGTCTTGAACACGGTGGTGAACGCCTTATGAGATAGGCTCTCATCCTTCCCGTCTCCAGCAACTGTTAAAGAGCTGTCCGGTCCAATCTCGCGGCTCTTCCAAAAGACCTGCTTTGCAACTTACCATGCCATGAACTGGATTACACGGGCCTTTTCAACAACACACTGTTGATGCTTGACATTGCTTTGAATTCACAGCAAAGGCAAACATTCATGAGGAGCAGGCAACTCGAATCGCAAGCCAAGCCATTTGAACATCAAACAGAATTGACGACGGCCAAAGGTCAAGAAAGCTTCATTGGTGTAACAGACGGAAAGTCAATCCGATCAATACTCCACTGCCGACCTGCTAAATTTTGAACACCCTCTTCAACAAAGAACTCAAAGACTCCACGATCCTGGTCGACCGGTTGGCCCTCACACAGCCTTTAAATCAGCAGGAAGCTCAAACCTCCTCCAGGACAACCGAATCTCATCTCTCATCAAAACCTTTGAGATGGAACGATCTGCCACAAGATGCTCCTTCCCAGATGGGGACTTTTCCATTGTCTTACAAGCACTCATAAAAGAGCCTTATGAACCGCTACAAAACAGCCCCATGAACATCCTCACCAGAAAAACCGTCTATCTAGTGACTCTAACCGCAAGCCTTCGGTGCAGCAAAATCCTAGCATGATCAGCCGATCTGGCTTACTATGTTTTCGCACCAGATCTCACCTCCGCAACCTTACTACAAGAACCGACAATGCTGGTCCACTCAAAGGAAGTAATCAACTTTTTCTCCCCTTCGCAAGAAACTTTGGTAAAACATCTGCAGCAGCGATAGCTCACTGAACCAGAGAAACAATCCTTATCGCAGATGCGGACTCCAACATCAGTTGCAGTGACAACGGCGTCTGAGTGATGGCACACGAGTTACGACCAGTCTCAGCCTCTTGGGCAATTCGCAACTCCATTCCCGTTTCGGACATCTAAGCAGCTTCATGGCGAAAAAACTCTGTCTTCACATCCCACAACTTTCAGGGACGAAGCAAGCCAATAGAACTACATCGTCTGGGCTCCATCTTTACAACCAGATGTGTGATCCAACCCCCTTAAGCACTTAGAAAAGTGAGCAAGTACAGTCCACGAAGACAGAAGCAAAACCTTCATATCTAAAAAAAAAAAAAAAAAATACGGCCCATTTCAAGACCACCACATTTGATGAAACGAAATCCACAACTCCAGTCTCTGTTTTTTGGGAAGGTGCGAAGTAGTGAAACTTTTTGGGGGAAGCTGGCATGTAACCCTAGGGTACCCGTCAAGTCAGTACCCACCGCTTAACGTTTGCGAAGTTTGGGTCTGTTAATGCAAAAATCAACAGGTGTTGTATATTTTTCAGCAACAAGAAACGTAAATTTGCCGGCCCCCATGAAGGCTGGCTGAAATGTTTCTTTTGCTAAGGAAAATATACTATACCGATTCCGCCCTACCTCCCCTTTCGAATCACCTCTTTACAAATTTGAGAGGAAACATAATGGCGAATGAATGCGCGAATGCGCTTTTATAGAGGAGGGATGCACAGAACAGATGCGCAGTCGGGTTACGACGCCGACGGCTACAAGGCACCGAAAAACCTCCAGGGAAACAGCAACGTTCGAGGAACTAATACAAAAATTAACAGGTATAGTATATTTTCCTTAGCAAAAGAAATAAATTTCAGCTGATCTTCATGGGAGCTGGTAAATTTACCTTTTAAGGCCGACGAAAATCTATATTACCTGTCTTTCCTTATAGCACTTCCTACTAATTGAGGCTCAAATCCCTAGTGAAGCTTGGTGACTTCCCTGCCATGCTCGTAGCTCCTTTATTGCAGATGCGTGGGCGCAGGCCTCTGGGTATAAAAGCGTCCGAGTCGGACCTTGTTTCATCTTTCTTCCTAGGGCCACCGCGTGTCGTTGTTCTCCAGCTCTCCCGCGTTTCTACTTCTTCGAACCTTCTAATCTGTAAGGATTGTGTTTATCTGCAGCCCACTTGTGATCATGGACTCTGCTGTGGTTTTGGCACTTGCGGATTCTTCTTTTATCAGGAATCGACCATTTCGAGCACCGTCTTCCTTTTCTTCGGCCGAACAGCTGTCTTCCTTCGGCTCGGCCGCTCGACCTAGCTTCTCTTTTTATTGTGGTCCACCTCACGGACTGGTGTCTGCTACAGTAAACCACTTTCTTGTTCTGGCTTTGACATAAGCCCCTTGACCACCTCGAGGAATGCGACCAGCACCCAGAGCTCAAGGAGCGGGGACCGACGCCGAGACTGAGTCCTTTTTGTGGCCGCGCGTTCTGCTGTCCACGTAAGTTCTTGAAGCCCCACATGCGCACAGGTGCTCGGAGCCTGGGGACCAAGAACAAGGACCCGAGTTTGTAGAGCTCGGTTGACCACGGCCTGCTGCCCACCTTTCTTCTCCCAGCCACCAGCATTGTCTGTCCCTGTCGTTGCGATCCGCTGCACGGACGGCAGTACATCTTCTGTTTCTTCGCCGACACACGGGGTCATACCCAGTAAAGTATTTGGCACACATATGTGGGGCACAACTAGTTTTATTTATTACCTGAGCCTAAGGAGCGTACATCATGCGTAAACATGCAACGGTGCAATGGCAACAATTCTGCCGCACGAGGTGGTCCATCATTACTGCTCCAGCAGGTTTGGTGTCATGCCTGCGGACTGGACATGTTCAACTCCGAGCACATCTTTTTCGTCTGGGTTGGGCACGTACGCCTAGTTGTGTGTGTGGGAATGGGGATGAGACGGTCCGTCATTTCCTGCTTAAGTGTCTTCGCTTTGCTGCTTACCATCGTTTTGTGCTGGGCGATCTGCCCAACCCTCATGAGTTGGGGTTTTGCAGTGGTAGTTAATAATAATAATAATAATAATAATAATAATAATAATAATAATAACTTTATTATAAATTACAATTTTTACAATTTGTAATCCTCGAAGCTTTTTTCAAAGCTTGTATGAGATACAATACATCATATTCATTTTCACCACTTGTTTCATTATTACATTTGACGCCCTCACTGGCAACACTGTTACATCTATACATATATTATTTTACATCAAGATACAGAGTTACATACATTATATTATATTAAGTTACATAAATAAATACATTATTTTACATTTAGGTTTTACATAAATTTCTCCATCCTTATGATTTATTAAGTCATTGTCTGCGCTTTATCTTACCTCAAGATTGTTTTTTAATAATGTGAGTTTTTAAATTTGTTCTAAGTTCATTCAGATTTGCATAGTTTAACATGTTTTCTGGAAGTTCATTAAATAGTTCTGGTACATACCATGTTTTTCCTCTTTTTCCATAAGAATTATTCCATTGTGGCATTTCATATTTTCTTTTACCTCCTCGCAATTTGCTAATGTTTTTTGATGGTACTTTATGTTTATTGCTATAATAATTTTTTATTATTATTGAATAGTTTTTTAATCCCCTTATTTTAAATAATTCATTTTCTTCTAATAAATCAATTGTTTTCTTTTTCTTTTTGTTGTTCCCAAACAATACCTTCACTAATTTATTCTGAACTTTTTGTAATCTCTCAATTATATATTCAGTAGTATTACCCCAAATTTCTATCCCATAACTTATTAAACTTTTTATCCATGCATTATAGATTATTTTTTTCTGTTTAACATTTAATATGTTTTTTAGTTTATATATTTTTGGTATGAGTTGTCTTAATTTTTTAATAATTCCAATTATATGTTCTTTAAAGTTCCAATTTTCATCAATTATGAGTCCTAGATATTTATTAGTTTTTCTTTTTTCCAGTTCCGTACATTTTTCATCACATGTGTATTTAATTTTTCCTGGTATTAAATTTTTACAATTTCCATAATGTTTTATTATCCAGCTTTCTTTTTTATTTTTCATTTTTGGTACCGATATATCCATTTGTATAGTTTTTTCTTTGCTAATAAATAGTTCATTTTCTATAAAAAAATCATTTAATATGTTGAAGTCATGTTGCAAATTTTTCATCATTTCTTCATAGTTGTTATTTATTGATTGATAATAATAATAATAATAATGATAATAATAATAATAATAATAATAATGTGTTTATTTCTCAGTAAAATGAGCAAAACGGTAAGAAAGGATTCCCAGCGGGACCACTAACACCTTACCGTAAGTTAACAAAGAGAGGACACATCGTTAAAATCATGTCTCAGTATCGTAGGACACATCGTCAACTGTATAAACCATACTCACCGCAACGGGCCATTAAATACAACGTCAAAAGATAAAAATCATGTTTTAAAAACATCAGTATCATAGGATACGTTGTCAACTGGATAAACCATACTCCCTAATGCAAAGTACCATTAAACATGACATCAAAAGATGCCAACGTTGTGAGGATTTCGAATTGGTTAAGGTGGGAAAAGAAGCTGATAAGAATCTTTCATGGACAGTTATCCGGACGGAGTAGGTGTGCCTTCAAGCAACACCTGTTCAACAATCTTTTAAAGGTCTTTAATGGCGGGGCCGAGACAATGCTGTCACTTAAGGAATTCCACACAGGAGCGACTCACACGGCAAAAAAGGATTTCCTGCAATTTAGATTAAATTTGGGAATCATAAGCTTAAATCGGTGCCCCTAGTTCTTGTCTTAGTACTAAGCTCGAAGAAGGGTAGCTCGAGTGGCAAACAAGCAATGTAGAATTTTTTAGGTTAGAATTACATCGGCTTTTAATATCCGCAGTTCAAGTGTGTGCAATTTTAGAATTTCTAAACGTTTGCTGTACGACTCTCTACTCAAACCCTGGAGCGATTTTGTAAACTGCCTCTGGACCGATTCAATGTGATCGATATCTTTTAAAAGGCTAGGTGACCAGACTTGGCAAGCATATTCAAGATGTGGGCGGACATACACCTTAAATGCCCAGAGTTTGGTATTTAGATTTCCAGACGTGAAACAGCGATGGACAATAGCGGATCTGCGGTTGGCCATCGATATGATGTAATTACAATGTGTAGAAAATTTAAGATCAGATTGAAACCAAACTCTGAGTTCCTTAAAATTTTTTGTGGCAACTTTCAGGGTTGAATTACCGACCGAATGGTTTAGAGAGTTTGGTGCATTTCCAACAGAGAAGCTCTGGCACTTGTCCTCAGAGAGCGGTAGTTGCCATCCATCCGACCAAGAATACACCGAATCAATTTCCCATTGCAGCTGAACACTATCGAATTCCGGTGGGCAACGGTGTTGAACTGTTCTGGTGTTTTGGTGTTTTCCTTGGTACAGCTGTGTGTAGTACGGTTAGCGTAAGTTAGATATAAGTAGTATAGCAATGAGCGTGTAGCTTGCAGGCTGTTTGGCTCAATAAAATAAAATCAAATCACGCGGAAAACTCTTCCTACATTGTTAGCCGGACTAATCACTGAACTGGACATTACATCCGGGGTCGTGCCAAGAGCAGTGTTTGGAGAAATCTATATAACTAAGATCGTACTATTTATTTGTTTGTGTGTGTGTCGCCAGATCACCGAGATTCCCACTACTAATTCTTTTCTATTGACGTCTGCAGTCGGAAGTCCGCAGTAAGAAACTGATTTGTCTGTATAAGTAATAAGTCTGTCTTTTCAACAAAGATGCACAGTACTGATGACGTCATGTATTTTTCCAGTCATATAGTGGGAATCTCATTAATCTTAATTCGTTTTTTGTTTGTGTGTCTTTCATTAGAATTGTCTGTATAATTCGGAAACGGAAAATTACTGTATTTTCATACAAACGGGAAATCACAACAATAGTCTATAAAACCGGCCGTATAAGGGGGCTGCCCTAGTATGTAAGAAAGCGAAAAGGCATGGGATTGCAACTGAAGAGCTGCAACAGTTCGGTGTAGAGGAAGACGAAGATGGACCAAACGTGATTTGATTTTGATTTTTTTAACGCAGGAAATCGATCCTTGACCATGTATCCCGTGGAAAAACCAATACAGCTGGACAACAACACCAAACACGATTGATTGATTGATTTTATTTCACGAGCCTCGGCCCTCAGCCATGCGCCTGGACACAAAAGTATATTTACAGCCATGTATGCACAGTTACACTAGGCCCTCACACTACAACACTCAATACAACTATGTACTACGCTACGAAGTAAAGGAACCGAGTGGAACAGGGAGCACAAGAGAAATGCCAGGAGCCAGGACCTACACCCTAACACCCGACCTATGAAGTCGTGCTCTTAGTCGCACGCACGCTGTTGTGGACCGGATAGAGAGAAGGCCGCCCATCTCTTGCCCTGGATGAATATAGCTGAAAAACCCCAGCCGAAGCCGGTGCAGTGCTGTGCACTCAAAAAGGAAATGCTTGCAGAGTCTGCGGCTGGCCACAACTCGGACATGCTGAAGTTGCACGCCAGCCCAACCTATGACAATGTGCTGCGAGAAGGGAATGCCCCGTACGAAGGCGGGAGAGAGCCCTACATGCCGAAAGCGGGAGGGCATCAAGCGAAGACGCGAGAGAGCACCCTGGCTGGAGCATATGCAGAACACGACCATTTGTGGCCGCAGACCATTCTCTTTCCCACTCTTTCAGCAACTGTTCGCGCAGCAACGGACGTCTCGACGCTGGGAGAGAGACAACAGAGATGGCCATGCCCTCAGAGCCTACCGCAAGCCTGGCCAGACCATCAGCCTGCTCATTCCCCATAGCACCATCATGCCCTTTCACCCAGCAGAGACCGACGAAGCTGTTCCAGGACATGGCATACAACTTGCGACATATCTCGTACAGAAGGGATCATAGAAGTCAAGGTGCTCTATCGTCCGCAGTAAGGCAGCCAGGGCAGCTTGGGAATCTGTATAAATCGTGAACAACAGCAGCTCAATGTCCAGGGCCCCATCCAGGGCCACAGAGATGACGCAAAGCTCGCACATAGTGCTGGAGGACACAGACTGTAACTTCCTACTGAGGAACACCTTCAGGGAAGGAACAACAATTCCAACACCTCCAGCGCTCATGCTCTTACAGAAAGACGCATCACAGAAGACATCACATTCTGTGGCATGCGGCGAAAATATTTCTACTAGAGCAGGACTCCACACTCAAGGGCTGAAGGCAAGACACGCGCTACCCGCAATAGCGAGGTACTGGACATCCTCTGGAGCATCATGGCCACGGACCCCGAAGGACCCAGACCTCCAAGCAACGTAGGACGCAGGGTGCAATAATCACAAATAATCCTACCAACACAGTCATTCATGCTTTTACTGACATTGCGCATCCCCAGCACACTGAGGAGCTCAGCAGCCCTGACGTGGAGGGGTGGCTCACAGGACTCTACCCATATGGCCTGTACCGGTGTCGTCAGAAGACAACCAGTAATGAGACGCAGGCACTCATTTACTGCTGTCTGAAGCGTGGAAATGTGACGACGCTCACCGGACAAAAAACGGAAGGTGATAATCTAAGGCAGCGCGAATAAATGCCTTATATACAGCACGTAGGGGACCATGCTTCACACCTGTCATCCTGGAGAGCCGCTTGAGAACAGCCGTGCGAGACCTGATTTTCTCTCGAAGGAACGCTGTGTGCTGGTTCCAGTCAGGTTTGTCGTCAAGCAAAACACCAAGGTATCTAACAGATGACGCTTGCTTCACAGTAGTGCCGTTAACACAAATGGTCAAAGGAGAGGCACGCCTAACGCGTGACCTGCTGAAAACCACCAGCTCTGTCTTAGCTGGGGCCAAGAGGAGACCGCGAGCGGAGAGGAGGGAAGAGACATGCTCCACAGCCGCTTCAGCACACTGACAGCACACCTCCGGGTCATCACCGGCAAACCACAGCGCAACGTCGTCTGCATAATAAACGACATTGTTCGACGCCCCAATCTCCACGAGAATATCGTTGATCGCAATGGCGAAAAGAAGAGGACTGAGGCAGCTCCCTTGAGGGAAGCTTCGACTGGAGCTACTCACAGCAGACCAATAACCGCCCAGTCAGGTGACAAAGTGGCGATTTCCCAAAAGGGCGCAAATTCCTCCTAAGAGACCGGGGCCCACACCCATATTGACCATACTGCAACGCACCCACTCCACGTCCACTGTATCGTACACCACCTTTATGTCTAAAAATACAGCACCCACAGTGCGGCCATGTGACTCATAGATGCCAGACAGGACTGCGGCTAGCCCTGTACCCGAATTGAACAGGTGCCAAGCAAGCATGGTACTCCAAATGATTTTCTAGCTTCCTAACCAGCATCCGCTCAGGTTGGATAAGAGAGAGATCGGCCTATAATTAGACACAAGCAATATTACCGACCCTGATTTGTACAGTGGGACAATGATGGTAAAAAGCCAAGAATTCGGAACCATACCACTCCGAAAAATGCAACGAAATAGCTCAACAACTTCGGTGATCGAGGCGGAACCGAGACCGCGCAACATTTTATAAGAGACACCATCTATTCCAGTGGCACTATCGTCTCTACAGTTTGCAAATGCTGCCATCAATACAACTGCGCACAGGCACTGGGGGAGGCAAGCCAGTGGGGAGGGCATACACACTGGTAACCCTTCTGCAGAATATGGCACCAGGCACGCGCTCAGAGTCATATACCCACAATTGCGACACATGCTCAGAACTCCGATTTACAATGCGCCATGCCTTCGTGAGCGAGGGCGCTGTGCAGATCTGCCCACAAATCCTATCTAGGTACTGGTCACACTTGCACCATATAATATACGCCGATTCCCTAGACGTACCCTGGTACTCATACCAGGCCGGATCACTAGGGCACCTCTTCCAGCGCCTGTATGCCTGACGACGGTCACGAATAGCACGAGAGCACGAAATACTCCACCAAACGGGCTGCGACCTCGTCACAGCCACCTGCTAGCTACGGCAGTCTGTACTACCAGGAACAACACTGTTGACCTGTAGCCACTGCCCTATAATGCCATTAGAAACCTGAGGTCTCTTCCTAGCGCATGCTCGTTGAAGCACCAGCAGCGCGAGGAAGCAGGACCACGGGGAGGTGGTCGCTCCCTCGTTGATCGTTTGACACCGAGCAGCAAAAATATTTTTCAATATTTTCAATATTTTTTCTCCTGACACCGTCAGAAAGTTGGCGCTCCACCACGAAGAACACAAAGGTCATTTTGGTCGATGGCTGTACTAAGACGCCGACCGTTCGTAACAATGCAGTAAGTGGAAAGAATGGAAATCAGTTATACAGTGACATTGTCGGCACTATTGTTAGTAATGCTGTCCCCAATGATCGGCAGTCAGCATTAACAAATTTTCGTCATGTGAGAATTATTTTGTTCTATGTCCATTTTTGAAGAAAATCTGGCTGTTGCAGACATAGGGCCTTAGGGCTTCGGGCAGATGACCAGGAGTGGTTAACGCTCGTTAAACCCTTTGAAACCCTTTGAAGAAAATGAGGTATTAGCTTAAATATGACACTTAGTCCTATTTTGAGCTATCTCCAATGTCAGTTTTATAAATTTGCCACCAGAGGGGTCTGTACGCAAAAAATACTTTGGACTATCTCCCAGCCAGCAAGTAAACTCTTGGAATTATAGTGTTCTAACAGCCTCACCAGCCAATCAGAGAACGTTCCTGGCTGGAGATAGATTAAAATAATTCTGATCTTGTCACACAGAAAGAGTTTTCTTTCAGTGCGACTACCTTCGAGTGTTTTTTGTGGCACTTTATTTTGAATAAATGAATATTTAATTTACGTTTTATTTTTTAATGGCTATACTGTCCTGTAGTTGTGATAAAATGCAAAAAAATAAATAACAAAATTTAAACTTTAAACAATAACGGCTGACATAAACTTTTTTTTGTTTGTTTATTATGATGAAACAATTTGCACTAAAAATATTATTATGGTTGTGAAGTAGGTATAATATTAATGCTGTTTTTATTTTTGTAGATGATTCGCAGAACTAGGTGTGGCATAAAAGGAGAATTTTACACATAGGGTCTACAATGCTAATGAAACATTGTTATTTTGTGATTTCGTTACTAAATTTCTTGATCTTTTTTGTAGCTTAGTGTTAGTTTTTGTTAAATAACTTTAAAAAAGAACCAAGCTGTTGACTAGGAAATAGGACCGTCCAAAAGCTCTAAAAATAATACCGGTCAGAATGGTGCATTTGAACCTCAAAATTGGTCAATTTTTGACAAAACTGCAGAAAAAAGTAGGTTTTATCAATACTGCTAGCCAAAACCGATCCCTCCAATAGCATGGTATCGATAAGGATCGGTATTGGGTCGTAGTATTAGCCAATATTGGTATTAGCTATAAAAAAAATGTTTAAAACGGTGTATTTAAATGTAAAAATTGTACAATTTTGTACAAAACTATGAAAGAAAGAGTAGGCTTTATCGATTCTGCCAGCCGATATCAATCCTTCCTATACCATAATATCGGTAAGTATCGGTATTAGCTAGCAGTATTGATGTCGGTGCAGCTTTGATTACACTCAATTTTTATGTTTATAGTTCAAGTCTTTAATAATGAGACTTGCAACCTGTAGAAGGCCATAAACCAAAATAATTCTGCAGTTTTTCTTCCATTTTTAAGTTAAATTGTTCTATCTCCATTTTGGTGCTGCCTGTACAGCCTACCCTAGAGTATGTCGGATTTTTAAATTTTTTTTTGCTACTGTCATCTTCATGCAAAATCTTAAAATTCTCTCCATTAACGAAACATATTCTCAAATTCATTTAAAAAAAATCTTTATACAAATTTTCAACACGTTTATCTCAAAACTAGAAAGATGGACATAGAGCAAAATAATTCTCGCATGACGAAAATGTCAGGAACTTGTTTAACACAAATAAGCACCGTTTGAAGGAAGACGCAGCTAAAGCCAGAGAAATTGCATATCTGAAGAAGGTTTATGGGGGCAGTTTGTGTAATGTAAAGATGATTAGGTCAGTTGTGTTTTTGTGCAATAGAGCAGAAGCGCCATACTATTCAGTCCAAATGTTTGACGCTGCGGCATCTGTAGTTGGTGCAGGTCAATTCGAAGCCGTATGTCCTTTACGTACTGGCAATGCATTTCAGAATGTACTAAAAAGAGCTACAACAAAGAATAAACTCTTTGAGGCATCAATAGCTATACACGGTGCTACGGCGAGCATATGTGATCTATATGATAATAGTTTGACGGCAAAGACGGCTTCCTTATGAAGCTACGGCAACAGATGTCAGTGTGGTGTTTCAGCGCTTTGGTGTTTGCCAGATCACAGTTATGAAAAACTAACCAAAGGAAATAAAGAAGTATGCGAGTCAGGAGTGCACATCGTAAAGACAACATTAGAAGATGTACCAGACATTGTGCATGTGCGAGGTATTCTGACGTTGGTCGCAGCGTCAGACCGTGCGCCTCTCTGTCTGAGCTGCGGCAAGCGTGGGCTTTTCCGCTGCACATGCGTGAGCGTGGAGTGCGCGGTGTGTGGTTGTTTCCACGACCCTCGCGATCTATGTCCACATCTGAAACTCGCTAAAAATCTCCATAGACCTTAACACGTTACCACCACCTAAACAAGACGTGAAAATCCCGTTATATACTATTCACGACATCATCATTAAGCCTTTCTCTTTCAGTCAAGCGTGCCCACAACATAGCATACTGAATCTTTCTTATATGAGTGTTACCTCCACTCGCACGAGACACCCACACCCCCTCTGTTTGATTAATGAACTCGTCCAAGAATGTGTAATATTAGACACGCCCAGACATGTTCTGGAGAGTGCTACAGCATTGAAAACAGTTACGCCACGCTAACGAAGATCCCGTACTAATGGTTTGATAGCATTGGAACAGTTAGCCCACGCTATCGCGCGCACAATATCCTATACTAAAAGCCGATAGCATTGCATTAGTTAAGCCACGCTAGCCTACGAAAGGTTAAGGTTTTCCTCATTAAGGTTTTCTCTTTCAGTCAAGATAAAAATCTCAACACAATCCATCGTACACAACCTTACTAAAACTCTCCAATAAAATTGCGTCCAACATCCCATACTAATGTTCCGATAGCGTTGTAAGAACTATGCCACGATTTTCGAGATAATATCCTATACTAAAAACCGACAGCATTATAACTGTTGGTCCATGCTTTCCCGCCCACAACATCCTGTACTAAAAGCCGATAGCATTGCATTAGGTAGGCCACACAAGCCTACGAAAGGTTAAGGTTTTCCTCATTAAGGTTTTCTCTTTCAGTCAAGATGAAAATCTCAACACAAACCATCGTACACAACCTTACTAAAACTCTCCAATAACATTGCAAATCCAAGCTTTTGTACGTACTACAAACTATACTAACGAGCCTCCTGATCCCTCCTCCCCCATCTCCGGTGTGGGAGGGGGGGCTACAGCCTTCGCCCTGGCCATGCCGTTGATACAAAACCGTGCTTACTCGAACGAAAGATCTCCAACAATAAATAAAAGGGCCTCGTAAGTGCTAGCACGCTTTTTTTGGTGCTCACTACAAACCATACTAAATCTCCAATAGCATCGCCAGCCTGCACAACAAACCATACTTGTACAACTCTTTCATTGTTGGACCATTGTCCATTGTTGCAGCAGTGGATTTATATCATGAAGACACACAGCTGAAACAATGAAACCGTTGTCGTATCACTAGTAAGAACCACGACTAGGCGTGTTTTACTTAACATAAGAAAACGACGGTCTTTGGTTCTTACTTAAGTAGTAAAAATACAATCGCTGTACATAGTTACATACCCCAAATCTTTACTAAAGTTTTATCAAACTACTTCACACTTTAAATTAACAACTATTAATTTTTTTAATAAGAAAAAACAATTCTAAGCATAGAAAACGAAGGCGTGGGAGTCTTACTGACGTAAGTAAGAAAACGAAGGCCTTTGGCTCTTACTTACGCAAATAAATCTACTATCGCTATCAATATTTGCGTATCAATATTTCCAAAATAATACATGTATTGCAGCTGAAGAAAGACCCAATGGAAAGAGTTAAAATTGATTAAAATAAATAAATAAGGCATTTATTGCAGTTATTGGGTATTAAAAACGGGGTTAGAGCAAAGAACATTCCCACCAACAATGGCTCGTTATGCTATCACAATAATGGCTGGGTTACTAACAATGCAAACCGTTGTTGTACAAATATGTTCGACGATGGTTCGGTAACAATGCACTAATACTGTGGCTCGTCCACTAAAGATTCAACTCGTCGTTGTACAAATATGTTAGGCGACGGCGTTCGGCAACAAGGCGGCAAGACTTTCGCTTTATTGCCCTCGTGGCTTCCCCACTCGGGTAAATAGTAAAAGTCTTACCTTATTGTT
>JAHWFP010208056.1:0-25123 GCA_023313725.1 Lithobius niger | reverse complement strand
TAATAATAATAATAATAATAATAATAATAATAATAATAATAATAATAATAATAATAATAATATAGGTTTGTTGCAAATGCAACCGGAGCGACAAGGACCAGGTGGTCACTGACTGCCGTCCGATGTTAAAACTAAAAAAAATGTTAAATTATAAAAGTTTAACAATTAAAAGTTTAAAACAAAGACGGTGGCACGGCTGCAGAGGAAGGGTTGATGGTGTTGGGTTGGGGTCACGAATGGCTTACCACCAAGGTTATACCTACCAGGGACACAATGGTCCCCGATGGCATCGCCAAACGTGAGAGACAAGTGAGGGGAAAAGCCGGGGTAACGTTGCCAATGTTTCTTTAAAAAAATAATAAAATAATGCTTCGTAGTTTATAGATTGGATAATACCAATTATCAATCTTCATAACGATAACAAAAATCGTTATTTTATTATCATTACTCCTAGAATATACATAATAAGATCGTAGAAAACTATAGTCGGGTAGAAGATTGGCCGAACCTTGATGTGAGGTATGACAAAAGTTTTTTTTGTTGGAAGTTGGCCTTCTACATGCCCTTGGTCTGACTCTGGCATCATTGGGCAATTTTTTTTTATGAAGGTCAAAGGTCAAAATTGGTGGCCAAAGAAGGTTTTTTTTGCTTTAACTTCTTAACCGTTGATCAGATCGAAAAACACAGAATACAAATCTAAAACAAAATTAAATTTTCTTCAGGAAAAGTCTTATTCAATTTTGACGTAAAGTTAGCCCTTATGGTCCAAATTTGTCATTTTATGCCAAATTGACAGAAAATAGTACATTTAGTATTAGTGTGTATAGCATTCCTGACTATGCACCTTTGCATTTCTCTAATTACCCTAGATAGAAATACTTGGCTCTTCTGAAAGGTCGTGATGTATTCTTTCCAGCAATGTTAATCACAATTATGTATCTTAAATAAGGGCCGTCCTACGTCCATTGAAAGGTGTTGTTGTCATTGCGTAGCGGCAAAAGAGAATGGTGATTTTCGATTTTAAAGTGCTCTTATGAGCTATCTGATTGCCCTAAATAGCCATACGTAGGCTCTTTAAAATGGTAGTGATGTATTCTTTCCAGCAATGCTAATTACAATCGTGTATCTTAAATAGGGACCTTCCTCCCCTATTGAAAGTTATTGAAGCACTTTGAAATCGAAAATCGCCGCTACGCCATTAAAACACCACATTTCAACGGCGTAGGACTGTCCCTATTTAAGATACACCATTATGGTTAGCATTGCCGGAAAGAATACATCTTCACCTTTCAGAAGAGCTTACGTATGTCTATCTAGGATAATTAGATAGCTCATAGCAGTACTTTGAAATAAAAAATCAGGAAACCCTTTTGTGGTTACGTCATTACAACAACACCTTTCAATGGACGTAGGACGGTCTCTATTTAAGATAGACAACTGCGATTAGCATTTCTGGAAATACTACATCACCACCTTTCAGAAGAGCCGAAGTATGTCCATCTAGGGTAATTAGAGAGGTAACAGCAAATGTGCGTAGTAAGGAATGATATACACTGTAATACTAAATGTACTATTAATTTGGCATAAAATGACAAATTTGGGCCATAAGGGTTAACTTTACGTCAAAATTGAATAGGACTTTTCCTGAAGAAAATTTAATTTTTATTTAGAGTTGTAGACTTTAGACTCTGTTTTTCGATCTAATCAACGGTTAAAAAGTTAAGGCAAAAAAACTGTCTTTAGGCCACCGATTTTGACCTTTGATCCTCATTAAAAAAATTGCCAAGCATCCAGATTTTGACTAGGGGCATGTAGAAGGGCAACTTCCGGCAAAAAAACTTTTGTTATACCTCACATCAAGGTTCCGATAAAAAACCATGTACTAGCAACCTGACTACAAACAAGAGTAAAATTCATCACAAGTAAAATTTTTTAAGAATCTAACAATCGCTTTAACTATCACTTCAAACTTTTGGTGCACGACGCTCGTTAGTGTTGTTAACAATGCAATTCTCAGTGATTTTGACTCGTCGGCCAGAGTTGTTGCTTATGCTGATGATGTTGCGGTTCTGGCTGTGGGGGAGGACTTTCAATCCCTCTTGTGCATCCATGTAGGTGTTGTTGCCAAAGGGGAGTGCCTCCTGGCCTCCAGGCGTTTGGTTCTCTCACCGGCCAAGACAGAGCTCCTGATCTTCTCTAAAGAGCCTTCGCTGGCTGGAACTATTACTGTTGGTGGTTCCCTTGTTCATTCTAAACCTAGTGTTAGGTATCTAGGCATACACTTGGACCCACGGCTGTCCTGGCATGTTGACGAGTCTATTGTTAAGGAAACTGTGTCCTCGAGACTTGGTATTCTTAAATCGCTTGTCTCTTGTGAGCTAGTTGCAAAAAGATGTGTTGTTGTTACTATGTATCACGCATACATAAGGGCCAGTACTGACTTTCACTTGCCTATTTTGGCGAGTTCTGTGCAGGCTGCCATCAAAGGCGTGCAAGTCTCGGTTAATGACTGTCTACGGATCATTTCAGGCTGTCTGCCTTCGACCCCAATCTTGGCCTTAGATGTTGAGACGGGAGAACGTCCATTAAACATTTGTGCCAGGGAGTTGCTCGTGAGATTCTGTCTCAGAGCTACTGCTCGCAAGTGCTTTGGATAGGTTCACCACCCGAGTTCGCCGGCGAGGATAAGGTTAGGCACTCCGGGGTTAGGTACCACCCTCCTCCTTGAACGGCAGTTGGGGTGGTTTCTGCCCCTAGATTTGTTCGTGCCTTTTGTCCCTGGACGTGGTGCAGTCAGGTTGCTGCCATTTGGACAGGTGATGTCCAGCCTGGTATTGTTGGCATCTATTGTGATGCGTCGTTTCACAAGGGCGTTTGGGAAGGTGGAGTAGGGATATTCATTCCATAACTGCGCCTGGAAAGAAGTTATTTCCTCTCCGGCCTGCTTTCAGCTTTTTTGGGAGAATTGGCCGCACTGCCCATTGCTGTTGATCAGGGTCTAGACCTTGGTTTGCCGAGCTTTACCGTGTATTCGGACTCTAAGGCCGGTATTGGCTTCCTGAAACGTTCCTTTTTGTCGTTGGAGGTTGATCACCCCATCTGCGTTGAAATTGGCAGTAAGCTCCTCGCTTCGTATCGGGATGGGGTTAGGATTTCCGTGAGTTGGGTACCTGGCCACTCTGCCGTTTTTGGTAATGGGGTAGCTGGTGAACTTGCCCGGAAAGGTTTCGAATCTAGAAGTAACATAGTCAGGTGTCCAGTGTGCGCTAGGGACTTGCGCCCTGTGTTAACTGCTTTGTTCTCTGGTGGCGTGGGAAGTGGGTGCTACGGGGAGGAGGTTGTTTGAATTGCACCCTATACTGGTTCTTTGCCCAGCACTTTAGATTTGTTGCCCTGGAGAGACGCGAGTCTTGTTTCTAGGTTGCGCACTGGCCATGTACCTTTGCGCAGCCACTTGTATAGGCTTGGGTGGTGCTCAACCCCCTTATGCGCATGAGGTGGAGAGGAAGAGAAGGTAGAACAGTTTTTGTTTCGCTGCCCGACCTGGGCCAGGATGCGCTGTCCTCCTCTCTTGAATCACGGGTTTTTGAGTGACGTTCTTACGGTCCCCCCCCCCCCCCATCATAGTGGCTTACGGGGTGCTATTCGTAGTGTGATCCGTTTTTGCAAAGATCGACCCGTTTTTCGGGTTCCAGTCTGAGGTGATCGTTCTCGGCTCGTTTGCTGCATCATTGTTCGGGGTGTTGTGTTTGTTTTGGGTGGTAGTCTTGTTTTTAGGAATGATTTGGTTGCAGAAGTAGGTGTTAGAGTAGTTGTTAGTTTTTAGTTTAGTGTAGAGCATATGGAATAGTATCGTCTAGGCTGTCGTAGAGTGTTAAATAAATAAATAACACTAATGAGACATTGTCGGCGATTTACTTTTTGCCTCTGCCAGAAAAGAAAAATGATAAAGCCAGTGGGATAAAGGTTTGGATTCATTGCGTTATTCTCTCAGGAAATAGACACTGCAAAGCCGTATACTATAATTACACATGAACATTGATGAATTGAACAAAATTCAAAAGCAATACAAGCGCAGTGTCTGTGGGAAATATTTCACACAAAACTAGCATTTGTCAACACATGAGCGTCTCCATAACAGTCAAACAACACACAAATGAAGGGGGTGCGCTGATTGAGGGAGCAAAGCGAACGAAAACCAGCATTTGTTAGCCAATGTGCTCAAAAAGTGGATTGAAGAAACTTAGTTCGGTGAAATATGGACATACACATGAGCGATCAAACTGAACATTTATTGCAAACAGTGCATCCAACACCAGCAGTGCATAGCACGGGCTTCCTCTTGTTAAGTAATAATACTAAGAATACCGAAAATCCATAAAGTTTAATGAAATGCAATGCTTCGACGCCCAGAACAGCATCGCTTTCAAGCAAAGATAAAATCAGTAACACATCATTCAATATGTCAATCCACTCCTGGTGGCACCCTTACGTCAATTCCTTTAGATTTCTGCTTTGCAACCATACATTCCAGTGTCCTCCCCGGTAGCGCAATGGGTACAGCACTCGGCTAGTAAGCGGGAAATCGTCGGTTCGACTAGCAGTCGGTCAGTCTTGTTTATGTGTATTTTGTATTCTGACCAGGCCAGTCTTTAAATGTCAAAATGTCAAAATGTCAAAATGTCTTTTCGCAACCAATTAACCCTAAACTCTATAAACACGCTGTGCACCGACATTACATATCACGGTAAACCAGCTCAACCTCCAAACGAATTGTGTACTGTCAAACATACTTGTACTGCCAGTAACCACGCACTGTTTTGCAAGTGCACAACTCATATATGGAGGCTCAACTGGTATGCAAGGATATGTACTGTCAATGCAGCGTCTTCGGCGTGTATACTTACTGCTCTGGGGGCTCCGTGTTTATCGAACAGTGCCTGTAGGTTGGTGGTCTGGTCATGGGTCTTGCGTGATCGTTTGAGAGCTCTTCACGCAAAGTAAAAGTTTTTTTTTTTACATCAACAGCACGCACGGATTTCATGCCGTTTCCACTTGTCGGTATTGAAAACGCCGTAGACGTCAAAAACGGGCTCTCAGGCAATATCCCCCGATAAAAGCTTGCATACTAAAAAAAATGGCCTGCCATCTTAGTTGCTGACATCTGGGGCGTCCCTATCAGAGAGTGTGTATTCAATCGTCCCTGGTCCGACAAATCGAGATTTGCGTCGATCGATTGAGGCTTCACTAGGCACTCTTCTTGATAACTATGGAACGGGTAGGCCATAGGCTAAGTTGATTCGTGCCTACACGGAAGGAAGACACGAAAGGAGGAGATCCGATCCCTCTTAGTTTTAGTCTTCTGTTCAGCCGTACCGTCTTAAAAGACTAGTGCAACGACTTTGTTCGTCCGTCCGTCGCTTTCTTCGACTTCGGAACGATACCAGATAAAGACGACACGGTGTTCACGGTGTTTAGTTTCAGTGACCAAAATTTAATATAAAACACGGCAAATTAAAACATCGTTGCTTCCTTATAGCTAATAGGCTTTATCGACGTAACTAAATGAAATAATAATAATTGATAGTCGCATGTAAACCCTAAGGATAACATGCAACCTTAAAAACAGAAGGATTTCGTTAACGACACACATTTAAAATAGTCTCGCCGCCACAGTGGCGTACCTAAGAAGGTTGTTGGGGGGGGGGGGGGCAAAGAAATCAAAGATGCGGTGTGCCAAATTCAGCTAGGGTTCTGGGGGAACGCTGCGAGCCAACGACATTTCGCCAGTTTGAGCACCTTTGAGACACCTGGAAGAACCAATTTTAGAAAATTTTTAAGTCGCAGTAGACTTCTTGCTTGTTTAGATTACAATTTTTTTTATATGGTGTCGGGGGGGCTGGCCCCCCCCCCCCCCGTGCTCCCCCCTGCGCGCGCCACTGCGCCGCCATGCTGCATGGATGAATAGGCGCCTATACTGTCGAATCTAATTCTCCGTTGCCTGGTACTTACGTACGGAATTACAACGTCAGGTAAAACATTAATTACGCCTAAAAACTGTAAATTAGGCCTAAACTCCACATTATCACAGCAATGTCAAGTTGCTACGAGTCGCTGCTGGCTTAATTAACAACACTATATTAAGACGTCTATCCATTGCGTCCCTCCCATATATATACTTTTTACTGAAAAGTTGTACTCTTGTAATAGGCATATATAGTCAATTCTAAATTCACTGGAATGTTTAAACATTCAGATAGCCTCTCCATCAAAACTAGTGAATGCAATGAGGATTATCTCGAGTTTGGCGTGGTTGTGCCGTTTTGCAGGCTGCTTGGAGGCATACCTTGCTGTAAGTTTATCCTAGATTTTGTGACCACCTAAACCATGCGCAATGGCTGTTTGCCGGTACGTCACCACGAGTTAGCCAATGGCGAACGAGAACAACGGCTGTTTGGCCGTCTGATTGGACTAGCCCAGTCACCTGATATGCACGTCACAGCAAACAGCCATGGCGTGTGGTATAGGCGGCTTAGAAACTTAACCCTCGAGTTAAACCAGCGATGTCGTACCAAAACCCGTAATGGTTTTGCAGTACACGGCCACCAGTGGTAAAACCTAAGATCTGCGCGGCTAATTTCGCTGTAAATTTCAAAATAAGGAATCAATTCAAGTTTTGTCAGTAATGAAGGCCCCATTTCTTCCAATCTGCTGCAAAGAAAAAAAAAACAAGTAAAAAATTCAATACAGTATGTTCATAAAGCAGCTTAACCAAAATCGTGTTTAACTCGTGTATTAAAATGACATACACTCTCCGAATTTCGTGCATCCTGCGCGCAATACTTTTGAACCATCAGATTTGAGCGACTGTATCAAAACCGTCTCATACGTGCGGGAAAAACTGACGTGTTTATACAATAATACGAAGCAATAACACGCCTGCATGTAACATTATCGACCACATGGTACCATGAGAAGAAAAAATGCCTGTTAGTGTGCCAAGATCTCCGATCATGATCATGGCTGTTTGGTATTGATCAAGTGGAAAATCTTACCAAAGTCTCGAAATAGGTTCTTTTATTAAAAATAATTGTTGTATATCATTATAATGTTTCTCATTGCCGAGGAATTTCCCCCTCTTTTTTTTTTTCATCTGCCCTGCGCACGAGTGTTTCACTCAGTTCAAATGGTTTTTCTATATACTTGTATTTGTATATTTGTACACTCAAGTATTTAAAAACTTATTCAGATTGAATGTTAGTCTCTCCATGACAGCTACCATATCTGTTGCATAGTTTGCAGTCACCATGTGAACAATAAACTTCACTTCACTTGTTACAAAAATGCCGAAAAAGCAGTATTGAGGCATATACCTTTAAGCTTCAGAATCCCATGATTAGGGTGATTGGTAATTGCGAGGAGGGAGGAGAAGAGGCGAATCTTTATTATAATGTCGGAGGCCGGCTAAAAGGAAAAGGAAAGCCTAAAGGAAAACCACTTCTCCCCTCCTAGCGCCCGCATTGAAAATACACTGTCCCACTCTACCTGCAGCCAAAAAGGAGCCAGTCATGTGTGGTCGATGAATCTGACAAGTCGTCGGGAAGAGTGCCGGGAAAATGTCCCGGGAAATGTGACCGCCCCATATGCACGGGCTTCCTCTAGTACGTAATAATAGCTGCTCCTTTGTTCTACTCGACTTAGCTATCCATGCGGCTCCCCACCCAAGTCAAAAAAAAATATGCCATGCACCTCCTTCCCCCCCCCCCTCACATTCTAATCAGTTTATTCCACTGCTGGCAATGAAAAATAGTGATATCCTCTATCGCTCCGATTAATTGGCGGCGCGAGCGAAGCGTACCACAGACACCAAATTGCAAACTGTCGGTTATAAAATTAAAAAAAAAATATTATTCGTTGGTTGGTTTCACTTTTACAGTCTGTGTGGAACCCAAACGAAAGGTCGGGTTGGAACGAAAATTTGCCAAATCGCTTGACAGCCCAAAAAGTATTGCTGATCTTGAATTTGCCGTAAATCAATCAATTATCACACACGAAGTTACCCCTTTTTCGAATCTATCGAACTAACAGTCACCATTGTCAATTTGGAATTCTGACTAGTGAAGGGAATTCCAACGAAGCATACCCCGGTAATCTAGTGAATTTTTAAAAACAGGTAAATTAAAACTTCAGTGTTTCCTTAGAGCTAACAGTCTTTTTCAATGTAACTCAACGAAGTAATAACATTTGATTGTCGCATTTTAACCACTACAAGAAGGCGGACAACCATAAAAAACAAAAAGATCCTGTTAACGACACACATTTGCTTCATCGCAAAAGTAGGCTTGAAAGGAATTCCCTTCAACATGGCAACCAAAGCGGCGTTTTCAACAGCGAATGGAATTCTACATTTGAAAGCTTAAATCGCCGTAGCACTGACGAAGCAGTTTACATAAAACGAAAGTTTCAACAGATGATGTGTTTATACCGCAACACGAATGCAATAACATGGGTGCATCTAATATGAACGACATTTCCGATTGCTATGGCAACTTGAACTCTCAATCACGTGTTGCATGAATGAATAGGCATACTCTCTAATGCTATTCAGTGTTGTTGCCTATTACAAAATTAAGACGGCAGCTAAAAATTAGGCCAAAAAGTTCTGAGAGCCTTCGAATTATTTGAATGTTATCTTCATATGCAAGCTAACATCATTTGACCTACAGTTGTGATGGTTAGAAATTTTAATTTAACGATCGCTGTTGCAATATGTGACAGAGGTGTGCTTCACCATTGTCGTTAGAGGTGGCGTACGTCAAGTTTTATGCCAGAGAAACATACCCAACCTTTTCAGTCTTTTGATATTAAAAAAAAAACTATTGTTACTGATGATTATTTGGCTTGAGGTTTAAAGCCTCTTATTAATATTTTTAATCTAGGAAAGATACTTTGTAATAATTACAAACAGAGTAAGAATTAGTGGCAGTGGTACACTGTTTACCCACTCAACCAGCGGCGGGTAACATGGCGTTTTATTTTTAGCTGGTGGCCAATAGCACACGTCTAGTATTGGATGCGGGAAGAGACTGCTAATAATGAAACAGAAACTAAATGTGGGAGCAAACGAAAGCCTTTTAAAATTAATATGATACGTAGCTTAGGCGCACTTTACAAAGGCTAAAATGTAAAAAAAGACCCGCAAAAAACTTCACAGCAAATTACAAAAAGCCTAAACTTAGCCGAATTAATACGGCGCCCAGATTTTTAAGGAACATCAGCTTGATGGTAAGGCTATCAAAATGAACGTAAATATAGATTTAAAATAAATTTCTCTATGCTCCGCCTACAATGGTCTCAAAACCTGTTTTCCTAGTAGATGAAATGTTAAATAAAAAAATAAAAAAATATTGATACTGAAGGCAATGTGAAGATGGGAACAAGTTGGTGAAAGATACCCGCGGTGTGAATTGTAGAAGTTTGTAGAAAGTGGTGCATGAAATTGGTTTAAATTATGTTGAAGAAGAGAAACCCAAAGTGCCCAATGTCAACATAACCCGATGTTTCGAGCTGAATCCAGGTCATTATCAAGGGAATAAAAAACACAATACGGTACACTTAAAATTGCATAATTAACAGCCGAATGCACGCCGGGCAAAGCTGCCTAAGGCAATACAGCAATTCGAGCAAATTTTTAAAAAATAGAATTTAAAAAATTAAAAAATTAAAAAAAGAGGAAGAGGAGAGTGACCTCTTTGTGCTGAAAGCATAAGAAGAAAGCACACATTTTTTAGTTTTTCAATTTTTTAATTCTCCTTTTTAAAAATTGTTCTAATTGTTGTATAGAGCAGTGACACGACGTAGTATTATTGTATATAACTCTATGCTGGGGCCTTAATGGGTTAGCTGCAAGGGGCACTGCAGAGAGAAACAGAAGGGCGTCATACTGAAGCCGATGCTGTGAAGAGTGATTTCTTAGACCTAAAACGCGCGATTTTTGTTGTTGGTGAAAACAACATTATTTTTAGCCTAAGAAATCCGCTCATCCGTTGTTTTTCCCTTCATTTTTATGTAGTGCACCTTGTAGTTATGCCCTCCAAAACGGCAAGTGTCACTGCTCTATTGACCTATTCAGTTTTGCCTGCATTCGGCTGTCTGTTAATAATGAGCTGATAATAATGAGTTGATAATGAGCTGGAGTCAGCTCGAAACGTCGTGTAGTGTTGAATTTGCGCAATTCGGGAATCTATTTTTCAACGTACTTCGTGCCAGTGCTTACATTTTCCTAATTGGTTTAAAATTAACATTCATTTCCAGTCACATAATTGTTTAATTCAAATGTTACCTCAAACAGTATTGTTACTTACATTTCCAGATGGTAAATACGCTGTGTTGCCGACGGGTGAGCTTCACATCCGGGAGGTAACGATGGACGACAATGGCTCCAGCTACCGGTGTCACGTGAAACATAAACTGACTGGAGAGACACACTTCTCTAGTGCATCAGGACGCCTCTACGTTACAGGTAAATAAAAATTATACATACACACGATTGATAAAGAATTTTTCCGTTATTTGTGAGGAGTGTCATTGTTGTTGAGGATTTTATGTTCGTGGTTGCGTGGCTGAACTATAGACTCACTATTTAGGAACACTGAAAGCCAGTCCTCTCCGCTTAGTTTACCGGTCTGTCTCTTGAAATTCGGCTTGATCTGACAACGTAACCTTACCTAGTAATATCAACTCCAGATGTTTAATAAATGATGAATAATTAGTGCCTCTCAAAATAAGATGGTTGTGATTTTGAATGGTGCTGCAAATCTACTCACAAACCAGTAATGCCAAGAGCGACATGAATGGGAGTGTCCATGATAATATTACCGCAGGTTCCATCACTCGCTCATGGTCGCCACCCCATATGGTCAAATTTGGAACGACTGATCATAACTATTTTCTCAGAAAACACACGTTAAAAATGTGCTACATAGGTTTTAACCTAATAAGTACGTGCGGCAAAATACCACGCCGCTTGCAACAGCTTTCCACGAGCATGAAGTGGTGAAGCAGATGGCTGCTGCAAGCCAAGGCCAACTGAAGCGGAAATCGCGTGTTTCGCCTCCCGGCTCAATACCAGTTCAGGCGCGTGCGAAAAACTGATGCCTTGTAATGAGAGATGGAATATAAAGCAACTACTCTCTGAAAGATGCTGTGTTCTGACGGAACACATCTGTGTGTACCGGTACAGCCAACACATTGAGTTGTGTACTACCAGTACATAGTTTGTGTAGTGGCAATACACATTTTGTGTAACGGCAAAACACATTCTGACACACTGCTAGTACACAACTTGTGTGTTGGCTGTGCTGGTACACACAGATGTGTTCTGGCAGAACACAGTGTTTTCAGAGAGTAGTTGTTCCCTGGCGTAAAATACGATTCCCGCTGATTCAACTTGGCTCTAATAGTCAGCATCATTGAATCAATACTGTGCTTGTTTCTAATTGTTAAAGCGCGTAGCCGTTCTCATTGGCGACCGCTCGCATTTTTTCTCAAATCTCAAATCATTTATTACAGGAATCTAAAGGTCCGTGACCATACTTCTCACCTGTTTTGAAGCTCTAATTCCTCTGATAACAATACAACACGACGGGATCGCAACAATGAACGAGGACGAGGCGTGCTGGGATCCACGGCGAAGAGCTGGGATCCTGGATCCCAACACTCCACGTGGATCCCAGCCCATGTTTGTGTTAAATTAAAAGTGGACGAAAACAAACAAATGTAATAAATTTGCTGAAACAAATAAAAAAGCATAACAGATAAAAAAAAAAAACAACGTTCAACAATTCACATTACTCACAACCCATTGCAACAGCTGCTTTAAAACGCTGGTTTCCATTAATTGACAAAAAGGAAAAGCAACCGAATATAATCAGTTATATGGAATAATTTTTGAAAACGACACCACCTCAAACGTCAAAAAAATCGTTCAAGAATTCATGTTAATTACAACATTGCAACCGCTTTTAAAATTAAACGTTCTGTTTTCGTTGAGTGGAGCATTGCGCCTTAACGAAGATTCTACACAAACTTTCTTTTGGCTAAATGCAACAATGTATTCCACTCGCGCTCACTTGCACTCAACAATGTACGTCGGACTGATAGCTTCAAAACGGATGAGAATAAAGATATCACCGGCTTTCCTCATGCTGGAATTCAACAATGGCTCGGGCGCTGCACGCCCTCGACATTGTTAGATCCCAGCACTCGGAAAGCGGGTGATATGCCTATACATCCCATCTAACTTATGCCCTTTTTCTTTGCTATCGTGGCGAGAATGAACCCGTTCGCCCTCTTGGTGATTGTTCCAGGGTACAGCTGATAATGGGGCGTCGGACGAACGTCTAACTGGAAAATCGTCTAATGGGATAATTGTCTAAAATCTGCCTAAATAAAAAATCTGGAAAAGCATCTGAACGGAATACCGTATAATGGATAATTGCATAATGGATAAACGTCAAACTGGATTAACGTCTAACTGCGGTTTGTGATGTTATATGTATAGCCACCGAGCGAGGCAGGGATATTAGACAATTTTCCATTATACGAATTTCCAGTTGGACGCTTTTCCCTTATACGAATTTCCTGTTACATGATATTCCGTTATACTGTTTTCCGTTATACGTTTTTCCAATTATGCGATTTTCCAGTTAGACGATTATCCCTCGCCCCCTGATAATCTGTATAGTCAACGCTCCATATTAAATCAAATCAAATCAAATCAAATCAAATCTAATTTGTCGGCATTATTGAAGGTTGCTTTGTTTAAGCATGATCCCTCAAGTCTGCTCAAATAACCAAATATATATATATAGATAGATAGATAGTTACAACATTCGCCCTGATACTGCACAAAGCATAAGTAATTGTAGTTCTGTGCAAAATGTCCAAACTCAAACATTTACATATAAAACTTAGGCTGAAGTTAAGCTGAAGATTACTGGTAGGTAGATAGAGGTGGTTTACCACTGTTGAATCTTAGCAAATCCATACCGTGAGCAATGTAATTTAATTGCTCGTTCTATCTCGAGATTTACATATAACTAGGTATTTACCTTCATTATTCTCTTCAGACCAGTTAATCAATACCAAGATAATATAGTTCTGTTACCACATAAGAAATGAGATTCAAAGCCAGTTCCGTAAAAATTTTAACATCATTATGTATGGGTGTGAGTCTGACATTAAGGCCATTTTATCGGTTTTACCGCCATTTTAGTAGTGAGGCTAAGTACCTGTGCCATACAAGGAGCGGGCATTAAAATCGCAAAATACGAAGGAAAGTACAACCCGACAACACGGAACAGCTACTCGATATGGAAGGGCAAGCACATAAATATTTCTTTACTGATGTAGATTTATGGGGGTCTGCCTCGGATCTTGTTGTAATAAGAACTCCTCCATTACACGATAGACTTCCTACGTAAAGTGCTAAACTTTTTCCAACACCATTTAAAACTTTTATGTTTTCTTACTATGGTAAGAAAAATGAAGATTACAGTTTGCGTTGAAACAAAGGTAGTATACATTGATCTATATACTTGCTTGTAGTATCCTGAAACTGCGAACTGGACAAAGAAGCCAGCATTTACTTCCATTCTGAGCACTCCAACATCAAAAAAATAGTGTTTGCTAAAAAAAAATAATAATGATACTAAAAAAAAAAAGACTCAACCACGAAATCAGTTCATTTTCCTATGTTTGTGTTTTCATACTGCAAGATACGTTCCGTTTATTGTGTTGTTAAAAGTTAGTTAAACTGGCTTATAATAAAGTTCAATGAAGATGAATATTGTTAGCATTTGGAATGTTAGCCAAGATAACTAATACAGGTGTTATTATTACTCGGCATTCTTTGCTTGAACAGTAGCTTTTCTTTTATCTTCAGACAGTGTAGTGTTGGACAACAGGCTATTGTTAGCTACAGGCCGGCACATTTAATGCCCAAAGTTTTATAAAAGATAGAATTTTTCGGGAATTTACGCACGCAGAATTTTTGATTTTCCATTTATTTATTTAACAATAAAAAGGAGTGACTGTAGATATTGATATGGGCGCTTATGAGAAACAATGTTATTTTTTTCGCGGTCTGAGCACATGTTCATCTTGCACTGGCGAGGGCATTACTTAGCAGTTTCAACTTAAATACCAGCTTGGAAATGCGTTTATTTCTTATAGTCGAGCGTCTTGTTACCTTCTTTTAGATTAGTTAGGACGCTCTGCATGACGAAGTCTATGTTTTCACAAATAGTCCTATAGCAAAAATAATCTGCAGAGATGTCATCTTTCATCATTAGATTCAGCAGATAAACCACCTTGAAGAGCCGGTGAATCTGATGTTTCATCAGTGGTGACACACTGACGTATCGAGAAATTAACTGCACATTTAAGAACAATAATCAAAGAGGGGTGTCGACAGTGGTGACCTGTTCACTGAGTTTAGGAACGTGCACTTTATTTCAATCAGCAAAGTATCGAGTGTTGTTGGGTAGTAACAAGAATCGAATTTCAACCAACCTTGGTCTATGTCTGCCTCATTTTGGAGTACACCTGTCCGGTCTGGTCTCCACACTCAATCAAAGATATAAAACATGTTGAATCAGCCTAGAGAACCTTTACAAAATACCTACATGACTGCAAAAACTTATCCTATAGGCAGTGTTTACTCTTCGTGCTAATATTCAACAAACTGAATCAAAAAATTATAGTCGTTTTGTTTAAGCTATCCATCGGTTTCAAATGCACGAAAAAGAAACCTAAATAAAATGGATATACAAAATTTAGCTTTGTTTATTTATGACTTTGTAATCACTTAAAAACCAATTAAAATTGGAATGTTTCGGTGGCATCATTGACTCAGTTGGATTTAACTGAATGCATTTAACTAATTCTTAGTCTGGTCATACGGATTTTGGTTTTTAATCTCAGATTTTTAATCTCTGGATTTTGGTCTCAGCATTAACTTAAAGAACCGACTAACCTTCTTGAGCTGAAATATGCACCCTTATTTATTTTCGATAGATGATGGTGCTAACTTACTTCTGCATTCTACAAATACGCATTATTCTACATTCTACTTCTCGGTTTGTCGTTTCCGTGTTTCACCATACTGCAATTACAGTTAGGAGGTCTTAACTCTTATTTAATTATGCTTAATAATACATTTTCTGTTTGTAAGCTTATAATCTGCACGCGTTAGTTGACAAAGAGCGATTCGTCAAGACCTGAATTTTACAACGTTAATTTGTATGTTTGTCAGCTTTGCTAGTATGTAATCTTCTCCTCTGTGTATGTGTGTGGGCGAGTTAACGATTTTTTTTGACTATTTTTTTTGTGTGGCTTTCATTTTAATGCGTGGAAGCTGACAACACTGAGGTTGAGTTCCCAATCTATATGGCAAGCAATATGCCGCTGTTGTTGGATGAAAGGAATAAGCCCGAGACACAGCCAAGCTAGAACGCCTGATCAAACGAGCCAAAAATTGTATTAAGAACGGGGAGGGCAAAATCGATATTCAGTCAGTAACGCCCTGGGTTGGTCGGTCGGTCGGTCGAGATGCACGCAACCAGTTGTTTACCCTTAGCAGGGAGCGAGAAACGAGTGTACGACTGGTTGCTTTTGAGTGGAAAACAAAATCAGAATGTGTTAAAAATGCAATGGATATGGCCACTTTGACGACAGTTGGGGAAAATGCAATGGATATGGTCACTTTGACTACAGTTGGGAAAAATAATGATGGGATTCGTTGTATGGAGTAAAAAAGCACAGATGTAAATTATCCACCTTTTAAGCACTATGCTCGAGTAAACACGAGCCGAACACAAGCACAGCTTTGAGTATTAAAAACAGAGTCCAAACTATGCGCGAGATGGCCAACAATGGAGAAATGACAACAATGCTATGTTCCCTTAACAAGCCGACTCTTAGAGACGGCCGTGGCCGAGTTGGTAGAGGCGTGTGCCTCACGTTAAAGAGCTCCTTCAAGTTGCTAGTTCGAGTCCCGTCCAGGTTACCCCTACTTTTGTGGAGATTGTAAAGAGATAGAAAATTAACGTAGTAGTTAAAAGGTTAAAGAAAAACCAAAGAGTGCTACAATAAAAAAAGATGAACGATGTTTCGAAAATAGACCATATCAATGAAACCGTGTGACCTGTGACTTGGGTTCTCCAAGACGCAGGTTGGGCGTTGCATTTCGGCCACCGTTTTCTGCCTCTTTTTTAGAGAAGAAATGGTGGTTTTTGGCCTTTTGTTCTTTAGTATGCTTTAAACGTAGGATGACTTAGTGGCCTTTGTCACGTTTTTAAATTTTAATTCATATACCTGATGACGAAAACTCTTCATTTTCGACACGTCGTCTTTTGTATTGCAGCACTGTTTGGTTTTTTTTTTTTTTAAATAATAATTCATTGTATGATAAAAAGGTAAGCCTTGCATTGCTGGTGTCAAACACCGAGTATTTCGATGCTTATTATTCAACATGCAGCATGTTCATATCCAGATGGATATTTAATTCACACCATATCACAGATGTCTGATAAGTCAGATTAAAAGGTGACACAGCATGTTGTACTATAAATTTTTTTAATTAAGACTTGCAAACGTCTGTGATGTGACCTGAATTGAATATTCATCTGACGAAGATGTTGTAGCATTGATTGAATAAACATTATCGAACTACAACATGTTTGACACCAGATGTATCAAGCTACATTTTTATCATACCGAAGTTTGGTCATTGCTGTTACGAAGGGTGACCGTATCTTTCAAAAAGAGCTAATTCGTAGCATTACTCTCTGACTATTTTGTTTTATCATTTTTAATGACGGTGTATCAAACAATGTTAACTTGATTAAGTTATTAACAACGTCATTAGCTTATAACGCTGGTCAAAAGTAAAAACTGTCAGAATAGTCATTTGTAATGGTCAGGTTTAATGTGAACTAAACACTGCAGAAACATGTTGTATCAATCCTGAAATTAAAGATTCTTGATGTTCCTTTTCTATTATCACCTCTATTCAGTTACCCTAAACATTAAACTAAGCCTTTTTTTTTGGGGGGGGGGGGGGGCGGGGGGGGGGGGTTTCAAGCCTAATCCCGCATTTTACTGTTAAGTGTTAACCAATAAATGATACACCTGCGGCATATTTCAGCTCTTTTACACCTTTAACGTGGCAATATAGTAATGTTAAACGGTTTGGAACTAAGATAAAAATGTAAAGAATTCAATAGGCTTTCTCCCCTAACAAAGCCGAAGGATGTCATTCTTCCTAACGGCAAGATTGCAGCAGACAGTGCAACAATACTAAGGTAGAAAGCTTAGTGAAGTTTGCAGTGAGGGTGAGGATATAAAAAAAGAATCAAAGATGACTAACTTAAGGTAGCAACACACTTTAAAGCCATCCACATTTTCGAAAGACCTGGCTGTCTTTTTCAAGTAACCTTCAAATAATACACGCTAAACACAATGAGATTAATCTAAACTACAGATAATGACGACACAAGCACCAGCTTTCTTCTGGCATAGGGTTTCAACTTACACACGTCATATTTCACTAATTTGTTAACGCTTTAATTTTAAAACTTATTTAGAAACAGATATACAATTTACCTTTTTAACTCTTCTGCACGATTCTGGTAATGTGATGCATGTTGTGTATGTTGACACCCACTATGCAGGAAGGTAAGAAAGCTGGTGCTTGTGTCATTATTATCTGTCATTTATATCACTGTCGCTGTTTGTATATTGTGTATTTTTAGACTCATTGAAAAAGAACACACATCCTTCGAAAATGTGGATGTCTTTATAGCGTATATGATGAGTGCAAACTGGTCATCTTTGCTTCTTTTCTGCAGTTAGAACAGGCTGAGAACAAGCCAGGATGGGGCACACGTTGTATTAAACACTATATCGAATTTTGGGATAAAATGCTATAAGATTGCAGTTTAATAAACAAACCGCAAGAAAGGTCTTCGCAATAGACACGGAAGAATAAAATATGGTTTGTTTGGTGTTCAAGCGAGAATATGCTCGTCGGGGCGTTGTTAGCATTAAAATCGTGCCATTCATTTGTCATTCACATATTTTCGTCATTGAGTTGGTTGAATAAATTGAACTAATTCATGCTCTGGCTTAGTTTATTCACTTAAATCGAAACCTCTTTTAATACAGTCGTCTATTTCATTTCCCATTAATCTCAGATTAGCTACGACTTTTTTTTCTAGCTCTCTTGCTGTTCCTCGAAATGTATGCAGCGTATAGAGCAGTGACATTTGCCGCCATATTGCCACCAGTATGGGTTTTGGAGGGCATAACTACAAAGTGCACTACATAAAAATGGAGGAAAAAACAACGGAAGAGCGGATTTCTTAGGCTTAAAATAACGTTGTTTTCTCCAACAACAAAAATCGCGAGTTTTAGGTCTAAGAAATCACTCTTCACAGCATCGGCTTCAGTATGACGCCCTTCTGTTTCTCTCTGCAGTGCCCCTTGCAGCTAACCCATTAAGGCTCCAGCATAGAGTTATATACAATAATACTACGTCGTTTCACTGCTCTATAGACAATTTTAGTACCCCCATCCCTCTCCCGCTAACAAAACTGTCCTTTTCTCTTAACGAGAGACTCATAAAATACTAGAAGAAAATACCAGCAGCAGTAGCAGAGGTATACATCAGCATTAAGGGTAAAAAAAAAACTTGCTGTTACATGAAAAAAAGGCGACATTAAAGATTTAAGGGTAAAAAAAAACAAACAACTAAAAAAAAATAATAATCTCTTGGGGTAGAGGGAACTGAAGAAAAGAAAACGACTTTCTTCACTCCTTAAATTCTTTTCATCGCTCCCCTTTTAAGCCTTCTTTTTTTTCCCTCCGGATTCCCCCCCCCTCCTTCACCCCCTACCAACACTGAATATAATCCATCCTACGACTTTTTCCACCCTGCGGGAATTCCCGAGGGTTATCGGTGAAAAATGATGTTTCTACTTCAATTTATTTGGCAACCGGTTAAAAAAAAAGTTACATATATTGTGAGGTAATTGAATTTGTTTAAAAAAAATAACAGAAGACTGAAGATTGCACAAAGAAAAACACCGAAAGCATGTACTTCAAGTGCAGTCAGTAGAGGATTTTCAATTATTTTTGTTACTCAGAAAGACAAGGCCACCTCTCATCATCTCGTCATTTTTTAATGTTTTTACCTCATATGTACTGTGAACAAGGCATGTGTTTTATGCTGAAAATTAAGATTGCAGACAGAATCCTCCATTCGGTTGATAATGGCCACGTTTAAGGAAATCCACCCAAAACCATAACTGGTATAAGATAAGCCTCAAAGTTTCCAAAAAGGGTAGGATTTTGAAGGTAGTGATATCATTCAACCAGGGAAAGGATCCCAAGGTTAATCCTGTTAGCCAAGTTAATCGCACCGACTAATAGTTCGAAAGTTAAATGAAACCAAAAACATTGCTACTCGCGTCCAAAGTATTATTCAGTGTGATTAACTTAACTAATAGGATTAACCTTGGCGGTCTTTCTTGGTTGAATGATATCACTACTTTAAAAGGCCGACAATTTTTGGGAACTTCGGTTTAGAGCAGATTTCGGTTTCGAGCAGATATCACAACTTTGATAGGACTGTGAACATAGCAAAGGTCACACCGTCTTATCTTTGTCTTTATCTTTTTTCTAGAAGACTTTAATGTCTAGAAATTGTCACATCGAAAATTTCCATATTTGCCGTGTTAGCCGTTACACCAGTCAAACTGACACGATTTGGTTTATGTGCCAGTTTCTTCAATGCCATTTTTTGCGCACACCGGTTTACAAACGCTGATTTTCGTTCGCTTCGCTCACTCAATCAGCGCATACTTGGTGTATGAGAATTGTGGCCTACTGTTTCATCACAGGGAACAAGCTTTCTACCAACGAAATTAAGACTGCGTGCATACAGATTCCTGCTTTCGGTAGATGGTGGCCATGTTTAACGAAATGCTTTCGAACAAGGTTGTTGAACCAGTGAATCACGAAGGAAGGATATGAAAGGAAGGAAACGTCAACATTTGAGTATCTGCACATATATTTTAACAAATCTAGCGATTTATTGGCTGACACCGTTAATGAAAAATACACTAAATACTCAACGGTTAAAAAGCAAGGTGCCTTGTGTTTCGGAGATTTATAAATTTGTTCTCATTTTAATAGGTAAAACACTACAGGGTTCACCGGGGAGTTGCCATATTGGAGAAGATCACACGTTTTCCATCATCCCTTGCACTTATCCAACACATATGGCAGCACACTGGTGAACTGTCCCTGTAGTGTTTTGCTCCGTGATTTTTTTTTATCTTTTTAGTCTTCTGTACAGCGGAAAGCTGGAAAGACTAGCCTGTATCGACTTTGTCCGTCTATCCGTCACCTTTTTCAACTCCTGAACAGCTCCAGATAGCGACAAACGGTTTTCACCATTAGCTTAAGCTTCCAAAAAATGAGCTAAAAGGAATAAAAAAAAAACCGAAGTATGAAGCGGAAATGGTCAACAAGTGAGTGGAAGTGGCCGACAAGTGAGTCCATTATGCATGGAACGGTGCCAGATAGAGACAAACGGTTTTCACCATTAGATTCAGCGTCTAAAACTTAGTCAAAACGAATGAAAATAAAACCGGAAGTATGAAGCGGAAGTGACCCACAAGTGCCCAGAAGGCAACGACAAGTGAGCCAATCATCAATGGAACGGCACCAGATAGAGATTCGCCATTAGATTCAGCGTCCAAAAATTGGTCAAAATGCATAAAAATAAAACCGGAAGTATGAAGCGGATGTGGCCCTCAAGTGGGCGGAAGTGGCCGACAAGTGAGCACATCATCTACTGAACTTGACCCAATAGAGGCAGACGGTTTTCATCATTAGATTCTTTGTCCAAAAATGAGTTAAAATGAATTTAAAAAAACCGGAAGTATGCAGCGGAAGTGGTTGGAAAGGGCGTCAGTGTGCTGAAGGCCGGTTGCGACTATTTAGTCGCTGCCCCTGCTTGTTTACTTTTAACTTTAGAAAATAAAGCCAATTTTGTATATTTTCGACATATGAGGTACCTTACTTTTTATCCGTTGAGTGCACTAGATTTTATAGAGTGATAAATCAATTAACAACTCAGTTTGGCTAACCAGTCAACAATGCAGTCCACAGCTGAAAAGCAGCATACAGTGAATCAATCAAACATCTTCAGGCTTTAAAAAACATTAATTTTGTTGTCCCATTCGAGGAGCGTTGGCAAACATCGCGAAGCAAACATGCAGAAAACAAAACGTAAGAGCTTTAAGCCGAAATAATCGATACAAATATTTTACCATCATAACACCCTTGCTATTAGGAACTCAAAACTGAATTATGATAGCGAACAGTTATCCAAGTGTTCAGGTGTAACAAACCCAGCTAAGGCCGTGTCAATCTGGCTTAGCGGTAGGACCTTGGCCTTTGATTTCAGAAGTCGTGGGTTCGATTCCCCGCTCAGGCAGTTTGACATATAAGTCCAAAAGGCAGCGTAAATAGGTTTGCATCTGTATTTAGTTAACCAATTTCGAGCCCATTGGCTTTCCGTCCCGTTTAACAAACCCATTTTTCCGTTGCCGACAAAATATGGGAGTTGGCAATTATATTGACAAATTGACAGAATTGACAAAACAGATAAATAAAATGAGGGAGTGGTATCTTATTGCGTATCAAATTATTTGAGGCCTTGAAATCAGGGCAGGACGACACTAGCTGTTGCCATGGGGAAATAAACCGGAATGCCTGATGGACCTGGTGTGGACTGAGCAACTCATCGAATGAGTTAAATCTCTCTGCCTATCACGGCTGGAAATGAACAAAGTGTCATGTATGATTAGCCGTTGGTTCAAATTTAAATATTTTGGTTTAGATAGGAATGTTCTCGCCTATACCTATAAAATCTGACGATAACCTGGCTATCATAATTCCAGCCGACCCATTTGACTGCCTTAAGGCCTTACCGGAAATTCGGGAACATCAGGGAGAATTTTTAATTAAATCTTGATCGAAAGGAGTACTCGGTTATATGCCACTCAGGGTTTACGTGGAATGGTTATCGGATTTTAATAAAATGTTTCCTGGGAGCACCTACGCATTACATGTTGTACATGGTTAGTATTGTTTCATGAAAGTTCACAATTGTTACATCATAACTCATTAAGATCGAATACATGACTTGGCGAAGACATATTATTGATTATGGCGTAGTTGGTAACTTGACTGTGGTATGAATGCTTTTGGTTTCCAAACGGGCGCTCAACCACATTGCGCATTGCAGCCCCATTTGTTTAAACTTGGCCGCCATGTTGGCTGGAGGCCCATAGTCTTTCGTGATCGAGATCAGGCTGATCGTTAACCTAGTTAACATACTTGCATGGAGAGTGTGGATTGGTGATAACATTAGATTCAGACGGACGGCCATAAGAATGCAATGAGTCGACTATTAGAAAACGCCGTGAAGGCAGTACGTTGGTTGGACAAGCCTTCTCCATTCTTTGTACCTCCCTTGATTCAGCCTATTCAGCCTAGATTCAACCTATTCCGACCTAGGTGTATAAGTTGACTAACATTTGTACTCGGCTTCGCCCGGGTTTTATTTCGGTCGGAGGTTTGTTGCGCCCCTTGTAGGTTCAGTTACCGCGCAATCATATGCTTAATGGTAACAGACTCATTGCCCCCTCCCCCCGCCCTCCCAATCTCTTTATGCTCTAAAGAGCAGGGCTAAGAGACGCCCTGCCCCAAGAACGCACCCCCGACTCCCAATTTCTTGCTTTGACTTGAGCGATCAGTACCTTGTGAAAAATAACTGTCCTTCGTGCATGACGTCATTTAAGACTTGCCACTGAGATGACCACGCAGTGGAAATTGTTAGTCGAGGCAACAATGTACCAATGTCAACTTTTTAAGGCAACAACGTACCAGTTTCAACTTCTGGCCAAAGAATTGACGCGCCCGTCCATTTTTTTGTCATTTGCTGCTTCGGGGGTTCTTGCGATTCGTTTTTGCTATGAGACTTTGTCTTATAATGTTGAAGATGGTTTGCTGGATCTAAATTAATAACACTACGGCCGGTAAAGATTAATGGCTTCCAACTTTCAGGGATAAAAACCTAAAGGTGTATGAAGGCCTAAAATATTAAATCTCGCTAACACCTTCGTTGCCGGCGAACCTGCAGTTACGTCAGTGGAGATCGACTAAGTTTGCGGGTTCTTCGGTTAAACTGAAGGTACTCAGTTACAGAAGCCCTTCAATACCTCACAACAAGTTGGCAAATCAAACTTGCATAATGTAGTGTTTCAGTGCATAATGTCCTTCGCACATCCTCTAACCTTTCGTGCGAATTCGGGAGCGGGGAACTGAAGGACAGTTGAGGTCAGATGTGGGGGTTACCCAAGTTCATTACACGGGTGTTCGCTTATTCGCTGGGACAATTCAATCGCTGTGGTCATGACAAACCGCGTTTCACTATCAGCCCCGACTGCCACTTTGTCACCCCATGACAGCTAGACCGAAGTGGCAGCGAGAAAGCTATACCCCCAACTCCCCTCTCCCCATCCCTTCCCCTTGAACCCTCCTTTTGCTTCATCCATTATTCAGGCCCTAGGCTAATTGGGGCACGAGAGAAGGAGAGTGCAGAGAAGCGGACAATAGGGGGGCGTCTTTCGGACATGATATTCATATATTGGGAGGCGTTGCTGAGAGCACACTTGTTGCCACGTCGTTGTTGTTGCCAGGTTGCCTTTGGGGAAAATTTACCAATTTGGGTGTCGAAGTAATATAATGAGGATACGGTTGGTCACACGTCAACTGGGATCGAAATTGTGAAAACGTGAAAGCAAATTCGTTGTTTGGCTGATGTATGAGATAATGCCGAATTCATTGCTTGGCCGGACTAGTAATTACCAGTATTGGAAAGGAATAATTTGTATTAAAGGGGAAGCTGAGGCACACAAAAATGCGCAGTAGGATTTAGTACCAAACAACAAAACAAAAAAAAAACAAAAAAGACCAGGCCACAGGACGTGAAATCCGCCGTCTGTTACTGAGTTGCGGAACTGAATGAAGGACGGTGAAATGACTCAGAAGAAGCATGGATTGAGTGAGCGACGCCACTTTAGTGCTATTGCCCATCTTCAGGAACCTGCATGATTATTTAAATTACACACTTCACTATTATGGAGCAGCTGTACTCCTAGCTTAGCGAGTCTTCATGGCGGGCTTTACAACTAGTATTGTAGTAATTATTAAAATTTGCAGGTGTTCTTTTCGTGCAATATGCAGTTGTATGGTTAAAAAATAGCTATAGTGCCAAAAGTGAAGGGGAGGGCCCCCCCCCGTGTGTTTCTTTTCCTTGAAGTTACTTAACAGTTGGCGCATGATAACCATCGGGGTTGGTAGTTTAGACTCCTCCACGTATAGCGTAAGCAGTTATTTGCTAATTCCCACAGGTTCTCTTTCGTTAAATAAATGGAGCCCTGGTTGTGACCTTAATAACGAGTTGAGCAAGTCGTCTCTATGTCAGTGGAGGATCGGCCATAGCGATAAAGGCGCTATGTCAGTGATCTGGGGACGAATTGCCAGTTCGAATCCGGGTCATGCCACTCCGACGAAACGTAAGTGCATAAAGGTGGCTTAGTGTACTATGTTATTTCTAGTGTACGATTTTCACTGTTTGGCTTGTTTTCGTCTTTCGTGCTAGAAACGCACGGTAAAACAAAAAGCTATTGTCATTTTGGCCTTTTCAGGGTGAAATGAAGTCATTAAAAGAACTTTCAGTGTAGGCACGATGACGAATTGCTCTTTTCATTTCTCTTGGTTGCTTCTCTTTGCGAAAGAAGTGAATGTTCAATATTTCATTACTTACACTCTAGAACTTACGACACGGTCTAGAAATTTGCTTGCGATTCTTTCTAATGTTGTCGTGGTGACGTAAATGTTTGTTTCCTCTCTCCCCCCCCCCTCACTCCCCAATACAATGGGAGTATTTTCCGTTATTTTACGGTTTCTGCCGGAATGCTTC
>JAHWFP010207984.1:0-11062 GCA_023313725.1 Lithobius niger | reverse complement strand
TTTTTTCTGAATCCGCCCTTTCTGTAAGGAGTAACGAATAAGTTGGCCTACCCAAAAAGCTTTTTCCAACATCCAAATTTCACTGTCCGTAACTGTTCAAAATTTCAGTTATTTTACTGTTCAGTCACCTGTTAATTTGAGAGCCCTGGGCTGTTTTTTTAACCTCATATTTCACTGTATTCTCAACTAAAAACGCCCTGAGGGCAGTATTTAGCCAGACTCGCTACCTCATGGATGACCCATTTTAATGATTTGGGACGTAGTCTTATGGCTCGAAGAACTGGCAACAAATTACCAGTTCTGTGTGGAAATTAACAGTTTTTATTTTTTCATATTGCATTATATTGAGTAATTTCATCAACAAGTATGTATTCGTTGGTTGTAGTCTTTTGAGTAAAATGCGAGCGGTGTTTTATAATTTTCCCCCAAAATGGCGCCTTTAATTTACAACACAGTTATGTTGTTTTAGTTCCTTATAATTCCTTTTCATTCGTTTGCCAAACGCGTAAAACATTTGTGTCAAAACTGGATCAGTGCAAGCTCTGTCCGTTTACCACACGCTTAATACTTAACCAACAATTCCGTAGCTTTCATGCCTTCTGAAAACAACTGCTCTATAAAAAGGAAAGGATTTCAGCTATTTGATCACCAAATTACGTTTTTAGACACTTGTCTAAAACGTTAACAAAGTGTTTTGGTAAAATACAATACAGTTTTCAAATTTATCAAGTTGTCACAACAGCAGTAAAGCATACACATCCTCCGTGCCACGTTATGGTGGATCTGCTGTTGGCAAACATATGCTGGAAAAAACAAAAAGAAACACCACTGTTGACATAGATGTTTTTGAGGGAATCCGTGGAACTTTGTTCTTCTTTCTGCAATAGACATCTAATGGAAAAAGGAAATTTCCACTATCACCAATGTGAAAGGCAATGGTTGCAACCGTTTTACGGCCATAAGTAAAGGTTTAATTGAAATTTTAAAGGTGATCAGCCGGTTTTCTGTAGTTTTTATAAGCGATGTCTAAAGTGTGATGTTGTTAGATGACTAATTCGCCAAACGCAAAGGTTAAGGCATTGCCCAGTTAAAAAAAAATTCCAATTAAAAAAATTTTATGACCATGGTGAAACTGGATATTCGAATTGGAGTACATGTTGAGTTCCGCTGACGTTCACAATTAGAAATGCATGCGACCATTAACTGTTTGTTGCATGTAAAATTTAAAAGAATGCTGAAACCCAAGCGAATCCCTTAGCTACTATTTCGTCTTTTAAAGTAATGTGTAGCGTCAGGTTCTTAACATTCCGTGGCTGAAAGAGGCCTGCCTTGCATTCATTCCAAATAGGCCAGTCCAATTTATCAACATTTCCTGACTAAAAGACGTGTGCGTTACCCATGCTTGAATACAGCAGTAAGGTTTCACGTTAACTAAACAGCACAGCAACACTGCAGTATCTAAAACCTTACAGGAAAGTTTATTTGTGTCCATTTGCTATTTTGACTTCGGTTCGGTTAAATCCGACCTTAAGCATTAAACGAGCTCATTTTTGTTTGTTTTTAATAACATTCATACAGGTTTGACAGCAGCGTTTAGTTGAAAGGTTTACAGTACGTTGTCGTGTAGGAAAACCTCACCTGTAGATCGTATATACAGCCACTGTATACCTCTTGGAAGATGTGTGAGAAGACTACAGTAAAAAATGGGGAATATGGTTCCGTTATTTCCATTGTACTGTCAAGTCAGAAGCATCTGCAGTGGTAAAAGAAACTGGTGTATTAAAACATCTAACAGTTTCTTCCCCGTTTTTAATTGCCACTTGCAATGATTTTAATTGTATTTACTATTCCTCTGGTTGAATGCGGCAGTAAGGCTTCACGTGGACTAAACACTGCAGCCAGAGTGAGGTACATGAAACCTTATAGGAAAACATATTCCTGTTCCTTTACTGTTTTGGCTTTGGTTCAGCTATAGCGAATGAGTTCAATTTGTTTTTAATTCATTAAAAGTGGGACTCACCTCTTTCCCAGAAACACTCAAGCCCCAGATGTCTTGTAGAGTCAATAGGGGGAAAATATCTCTATTACAGGATATTTACATCGTGGTTCTTAGGGGACGAGTCCATATTTATGAGGTGGGGGAGCGGCTGCATCAGGCATAGGAATAAGGCAGAGGGGCTTGAAGAATGTATTCAAGCTAGTTGGTCTGGGGGCAAGGTGTTTTATATGGAACAGATTACTGACACGTTGCAGGGAAATTTCTGATTATAGACAGAGAAAAGCAGGGTAAAACTTTTTTTTCTTAAATGTTAAATCAAAATGGAAAACGTACCAATCCGTGTGGTCCAGATTTCAAGGTGTTTTAGTCCTCCAGGTTTCAAAACAATAAAAAGACACAATACAATATATGCGACATAATACTACCTCGGTTTATTATGCATTAATTTTGTTGAGATGAAGTGCTGCAGACAAGGGTTTGTAACCCTAAGCCAAAGTTGTTTATACGTAAAAAGTCACGAAGGAATTGGGTTATCTCCCGAGGATACGATGGTTACAGGTCATTAATGAAACCAGCTTAAACGTTACATCATATGTAAAACCAGCTAAAACGTTATATGAGCCCGAACTTTTTCGCTGTGTCGCAGTGCTTAACACAGTCATTGCAGTGCTAGAATTAAAGACCAGATTAACTGGAAAATGTATAGAAAATTCCGTATGATGGAATATATATCTTACGTCAAAGAAATTGTTTGACGACTTGAAAAACGTGAACAGAACGTTTCAAAAAGTCAACTTGGTGGTGGTAAAGCAGTAAAAATATTTGTTACTGCTAATCCTTAAACTTGGGGGAAACAACAAAATCATAATATAAGGCTTAAGAAACCAACAATTGGTGGCTTATACACCATGATACGGAGACAAGTTTTGGGTTCTGGTTTCAAAAGGGCCGCTAAGGGAAGAAAGTCCGAAAGTTAAAAGAAAAAAAAGAGTATTACTACAGCAAGGTGGTGTAACTGCAAACTATTTCTGATGAAAAAAAATTATACAAAAGGATTGTCGTAACGTACCAAACGTACCAAATGTGTAAGAGATAAAGGCAAAGGAGAGTGCAGTGAAAACGTACTCACCGCATTTTCCCTGTCGACCTAAAAACAAAATTAACCATTGTAAATCATAAGACGCAGTTAATTATCTGCAAAGGGAACTGAGGGGGACAAAAAAATCTACTACAATCGAAGTAAAAGAAGTTTTTAAATTAAGAAATTAGTAACTGGTTTTAAAGAACTGTTCACTGGATGTCACTAGAAATAACGTCAAAATCGTTAAACAATTTACATGTTGTGGTTGGGCTGAAGGGGAGGGGTGGGGCTGCTTACCAGCTAGTTCAGCAGCCAACCTTTTTTAAAACATTGTAGCTTTCAGGGGTTTTAGAAATTTTAACTGCTAAAAATATAAATTTTGAGGCACGAAAATGGCGTTTTTTTATAGTTTGATCAGTGTTTTTTTTTTTAGGTTCCTCCCATGATGGGCCTATAAATTGATTACCCCTAATTTTCTCCTTTACCTGGCGATCAATAATGTCCGGTCCCGTAGCTATTCACAATATTGCCTCCATTGTGTTGCTTTGAATTTATTAATGTTTACAACAAATTTCTTTTTTTAATCGACTGTTACATCATTGTGTTTTTGTATGATTGGATGAATCCTAGTGTAAGCCTAAATGTTTATTTTTTATTTGTATTTGTTTTTAAATCATTTGTTTTTTTCAGATGCTGTGCCGAAAACGAATAGGCCTACTCAACTTCTTAAGACCAGTTTCACTATGTTAGTGGTTTTAGCATTTAGACGTGCAAATCTATTGGAATTATTTATTTGAGACATAACACACAGGTGGTCGTGCAATAAAAGAAAATGAACCTATTTTCCGGTTTGCTTCATTGCTTACGTATGAACGTATCAAGATACATCTCCGCCAAATAGATGAGATTTAATTGCTGTCGTCAGATCTTAAAGGCACATAGCCTAACTCCCTCCGTTAAATTTTAACAGTTTCTCTTGATGCATTACCGAAAATAGTAACCGATGCCTGATATCAGTGTAAGGGTACGATACCGATATCGGGTGTGTTGTGTGTTGTGTTGTGTGTTGTGTGTTGTTTGTTTTAAACCAAACTATCCGTTTGGTCCTTAACTCCCGCTACACCGCTGGCTCTAGTTTTTATTGACGTAGCAAGCACGTTTGCACACTGACGTAGAAACTCCTCGTGGCCATGTGACTTGCCGTTTGTGGCCCTGGAGGAACGAGGAAGGATAATCAATCCTTCATTCATCCACAAGGTTACGGCTAGTCTGTGGAACTTCGGTGAAATGGCTGGCGCCAATCGCTAATGCATCTCTCTTTGCCACAACTTAATTGGATGAGCCACTAGGTTTATCCCATGGTTACTTCAAGTAAGACAAGAAATTAAAGACTGACGAATACGTTTTTAGATTTCTTCTTGAAAAATCAGTTCGTGAATTTTATTGGCTTTTGTTTTGTTGATTGTCACCATCTTGATGGTGTTCGTCACCATTTCCATCTTACGTGATACATAGCGCGTCAGTTAGGTAATAAGTCTGTCGTCTTGTCCGGTTTTTATTTTTATTTTTGGAAGAGGTACAGGTGTATGATAAGATCTTAATTTATGGTTGTTTAACATCTCCGTAATGCGTAGCGCAGTGACAACCCAGACCACTGCAATGTGATTGAGGTTGGCTCTATTGACCTGGCTGTCAACGCGCCAATAAGCCTCAATCCCCCGTCCCTGTCCCACCGGAAGTGGCCGTTTTGGCCGAATTAAGGCCTCTATACACTGTATAAATACTTTAGTAACTATATGTGTTTCTTCCAAAGGTTCATAAAGTGTGCAAATTGAATGCTAAGGTTTTATTTTTATGTGTTGGTTGTATAAAATTATAGGTCGTAAACAACTATTTCATGTCTTGGCAGTATCAACATGAGCATCACTTACCGTCACATACCACCCATTGAACTCAATGCAAATGCACGGAGGCGCTCGACCTATCAGACTCTCAGTGCCTTTCACGATGGAACTGTAAGTGGGCCAAGATAGTATGGCACTGCCAAATTATTAGGCTGTAAGCCACAATCGAAGCAATCTTGCCAGTGCTAGATGGCCAAAAGAAACAGGCCCCAAACAGATTAATGCCCAGACATCTGACCACCAAGCTGAAAAAAATGGCTACTGCCATCACCATGCAATTTATGTACTAATTCGAGTCAGCGAAAACCGCTATCGTCACAGTTTTATTGACAGTCGGAATTATTACACAGAATTCTACGCCAGCCTATTTATAGTTTAACGCATGTAGCTTTACGCTTTCAATTAATTCCACCATAATTATAAAAACGTAGTGCGGTAACAATGAAGTGATTAAATTTTTTATCGGTGGAAACGGCCATCTTGTTTTTTTCAGCCGAACTAGCACCTCTTTCGTTGATGCATGGATGCATCTAGTACTGCAGGAGACGGGGAAAATTGACACGCATCTGATACATGCAGCACCAAAAACTGCAGCTAAATTGTTGGAAAAAAAAACTCTTAACTGAATTACATATTAATGGGAGGAAAAGTTGAACATGGAGAGCCAGTATAAAATTTCATTTAGGATCGCGTGTTTTCTCTCTGAACAATGGATGCAAGCATCGTGATATACATGACGATATCCATGTTTTCCTTGAAATATTCTACAAGAATTAAAATTAAAACCGTATGAAATAAAATTTACTAATAGTTAGCATAAAAAGGAAAGAATAATTTTTTGTCCCCCTCAAATGATGAACTATTTTACTACAAGGATGTGAAATTTTGATAGGAATCGCAGAAGGTTTCTTTGAGTTGGACAGGACTTCTCTCTTATATTCTGATATAAAAAAAATTGATTATACAATATGTGGTACTTCATAGAGAAGGACAAAGGTTTTCTATTGCAATTCAGAAAAAGGGGATGTTTCATAACTTGATGTTTCATACAGAATCATAGATGTCGAACTGTTGACTTTTAGAGGGAAGAATGACTCGGATTTTAACAAACCACATAACATGTGTCGATATATAAATTAAGTGCGAATGTTTCCTTAATTTTTGTATTTTTTTGCTAGATTTTTTTAGCCATTAAAAGAAAATTGTAACGTAATTGTCTGATTCTTTAATGTATGTTCGACATTTTTGATTTTTAGGAAAGTAACACTTTATTTTTTAACTGTTATGTATGGTTGTGCCAGCTGTGAAACGTAGCAAAATAACGGTTTAAAATTAATTTGCCAGGCTGTTTATTAAATCTGTAAGATCTACAAGTCAAAAATTTAGAAAAAAATGTTAGTTAATGATCGGCAGTAATTTTGAGGACAAAACTGGTAAAACAAGTTCCTGTACTTCAAATCTATTTTTTCAGTGCCTGTTCAATTGTGCTTAATTTGTTCTAAATTTGTGTAAATTGTGCCGTATTTGGGTACTGTATGTGTATCACCGGCATACAGAGAGATATGTGGAATGCAGCCAAATAGACAGAATAATAAACACCAACGTTGGAACGATGAGCATTACATATAATGGAAATACCTAAATTCTTTATATTTTTATTTAAACCCAAGCATAGGAGGATGTTGTTCAGTCAATTGTACTGACGTGAATTTATTATGCCCCAACTGCTGTTCAAACCTTGGAGGTGGATCTGGCTATTCAGAAGCGTGGTCAACTGGTTGCTTGCAAACCATAAATAATTACCCCAGTAATTTCGCAGAATACCTAATTATTTTAATATACCAGGTCGAATCGATATGGCAAGCACTTGTTTGCACGAAGCCTAGCAAGCATCGTCGCACCTGAAAGCATTAAAACGTTACGATACGTCTTGAGTCCACTTTTGTCAGAAATTATTCAGTATAATTAGAAGTAGAGGATCCATTTGAAAGAGTTACATTTAGAACAGATTATCTGGTTGTAAGCTAGAAAAACAAAAACGTTGAGTAACAAAGTTCAAAATAAAATATTTAAAAAATAAATTACATGAAGCATCTCATTTTATGGTGGTGGCATTATGCCATTTGTTAGGATCTGTAGTTGGCCATGCAATTTTATAGCGTGTCATATTTTATGCTTGACTGCAGTTGTGAATATAGTGGCAGCGTGGCAATATGGATCCTATACGAGAACACCTGTATCACCTCCATCGTACACGCCAACATGAAAAGATAATGACGTATCGTGACTCGACAGACTATTAACAATTTAGCAGGCTTAACGATTGTAATTTTCATAGAGCCAGTACAGCCATTTGAAGAGTGCATTTTGGGGTGAAGTAACCTGTAGTTGACAGGTAAATCTCAAATGAATATCAAGTTTAAATACACTTAAGAGAGTTAAAAAGTTTACATGAGGAGGTCGAACATCTCATTTTCTGGTACATGTCTTACAATGCCCATTGCTCAATACTGAATTCAAAATATAATAATTGCACTATGCACCAGTGAATTTACTAAATATGTTGCTTTATTACACAATTTTTTCTCGGATCAGCATTACATTTTCAGTCGTGGCATTCACTATCAGCGCACTGATCAGTATGCTCATCTCCATATCAAGTGAATGCTGATTAGAATCAAATGACTTAGCCTACGTCTTCAGATATGATTGAAATGAACAGAATCATGGTATGACGGTAACGGGTTCATGTACGAATTACTAGAATTACTTCGTGGCTCAAGGCTTCGTAATGTACCAGTAAAATCATGTACAAAAACTTTGATCGACTTCGAGTTTTTCATCAGATGTTTTGTCACTACACTTTTTAAATCTACGATCGTGCAATTCAGTCAGTAATTCCGACTTCCCTTGTTACCTGCCAGTTGTTTTGGCATTTCTGCAGCTGTGAACGACTATTTTATTAGTCAGCAATTCTGAAATACCTTGTTACTTACCACTGCTGTAGCATCTGCTATAATCCAATTTTTTTACATTGAAGCTGGTTAGCATCCAGTTGTTGAAATTTTACCAGTTTGTCAATAATGACCGTATTATATAGACACTTTCAATTTGCAGGCGTCTGCCATTACTATTTTAGAAACCTACGTATATATCGTTAGTGTGTGTGAATGCCCTAGAATTTTTCCTACAGTGTTGATTGGTACGCCAACCAGCAAACATCGAGGAACATCTGGGATAGAATCATGGCATCCGAGGTACCCATAACAGCTTCTATACATCATCAATGCCTAATTTGGTAAACCCCCTTCCTCACTTCGACGTACAATAAAATCAGGAGTGAAAAAATTAGGAATTAATTTAATGCTGTTCCTCTTATCTAACCAACAAAGCCAACAGCGTAAAATTCTTAAATTGCAACTTTCTAGAATCAAGACAATATGAATGTACAGTTGAAAATGTGATTATAACGGAAAGCCATGTTGTTCCTTTGTTTTCAGGTTTAGGAAAACCACGACACACCAAAAAAGCCCTCCCTTGGAAGTTTATGGCAATCTCATTTTGATAGATACTGTGAAGGAAAATGGACTGAACACTGCTTTTGCTGGCTTTTTTCTGTCTTAAATAGTCATCCTGATGCAACCTTTCTGACGAACCTAACGAATACTTTCACGATGCTTTTACTACTGCATCAGGAAACGTCAAACTCGTTGGTAGGATTATTGTGTTAGAGTGACACTCAGAAACCCTTCTTACAGACGTCATACCTCTTAGAAGTACTACAATGTGTTGGAACCTCAATAAAAAGGAACTCTTAGCTTTCCTGTTTCGCAATTTCACACCTAAATTTTAGGTGTCAATGGTTTTTCTCCTTATTGTCTTCACCGTTTCCCTATGTGGGAGAAAGACAGTAAGGTTTAAAATGTTTAAGTGTTGGCTGATCCCTTTATGATCATTTTTCGTACCCCACTGGCAAATAATACCTACCCCAAGGCATGGTAAGACCCTCATGTTGTTGTGGCTGGAACGAAGATTTGGTACCAAACTACCACCAGTTTATCTGAGCCCATTTATTTTCAAGATTCTGGGGAAAATGTCGTGAAAACGTTTGGTGTAAGGAGAAGCATGTTTTTCTTATGAATAAATTGTGCCTACGCAATCACTGATTATAGTTAATAACTGCATGAAGCTTCTCACTGATGGAATCCTGTTGAAGCTTTTTTAGATTTAAGAGAAGCTTTTGTTTTTGCTGCCCATGCCAAGCTTAAGTTCCTTAGGGTCTTAGAAACGTTTGGCTTACTGCATGGGTGCTTCTACTGGATTAGTAACTTAGTCGAAATAATATCCGTGTCAATTAATTATTTGGAAACACTATAATGGAAACCATCATACAAAATCCTGACCAATGTTTCATGTTTCATATGAAAACTTTCCAGACTCTTTCTCATTTTTCACAAACATTTGGTAATTGTAACAAAGTGCAAAATGAAACGTCGCACAAAGAAACTGTTTCTCAGAAATATACGAAAATTAAAAAAAAAACCATAGCTCGAGGATAAATGATGGTGCTTTCGAAATTTTATTTGGCATCGCTAATTTGAAAAGAGAGCACCTAGTTATTATCGCATTACTTCAAATATAGTTTAAAATATAAAAAACCTACACCAAGTAAATAATAATAATAATGTTTGTTGCTGAAGCAACACGTGTGGCAAGGATCGCGGGGATCACTGACTGCCACCCTAAAGAGGGGCAGCATTTAAGATGCTTGTAAAAATATTTGATAAAAAGAGAATGGGAAGGTGGCAAGGTAAAAATTAAAACAAGATAAAACAATTTAAAAGCTTGCATATAGGTAAAAAATAGTTTTAAAAAATGTTTAAATTGTAAAAAAAGATTCATGGCCAGTGAAAAGGTGAGATCGAAATATGAAAGATGGGTTAGAATTTCAACTTAGTCGAAATATACTAAGGTTATACCAAGGTTAGACCTGCCAGGGACACAAGGTCCCCGATGGTATCGCCAGTCGAATGGAAAAGAAGGAGAAGGGTGGATGGCCAATCGTCATAAAACAAAACAAAATGCATAAAATAGGTAAAAAAAATGTACAAAGCTTAAAAGTCTTTACATAAGTTGATCGTCACATTAAAAATAAAGCAATTAATAATAATCAAAATAACGCAACTACCACAATAGTTGATAGTTGACGTTTTGGTTGTGAGACGCTGACACCGTACCAGTGCAAAAATGAAGGAGAGACTATGATGCTCTCCTCATGAAAGCAGACAGATCTTCCGTCCATAATTCTTTCCGGGGGCCGTACTCCGGATCCATACATACCGTCCTAGAACGAAGGGCATTCCAAACGGGACTACTCGCACTGCAAAAAAGAATCTTCGGCAGTCAAGTCTGGATCCGCTAGTCTCAAGTTTCCAAGGGTGACCCCTGGTATTATGAATGCATGGTGCTAGGTTGAAAAAAGGAAGGTCGATAAAGTCTAAGTTTCGAATTATCTTGTACGTCAAGATGAGGTCAAATCTTGAATGGCGCAATTCCAGAAGCTCAAGTGGCGCTCTTGAGAGACGCTCTATATGATCAATATTTCGGAGTCTTGGAAGGCACTTGGTGAAATCTGTGATGTAATAAAGATTGAAATTACAAAATGATATAAATGTGATATGACAATGTTATTTTTATTTATTTATTATTCCTTTATCTTATTACAGGTTGTTATACAAAATGGAATTGTTATCGTAACAACTCTTCGGTGTTTTCTGGTATTATCATTATGCATCGCACCATTAGTCCGTTCAATATTTCAACCATTCGTTCGAAAGACATCAACAGAGAGATTTCATTTGGCTATAATGCGTGTCGTCCAGCGATTGTAATCGGACAAGTGTTAGGAATAATATCGTGGGATTTAAGTGAAAAGTTACAAACTCAAACGAAACCTTTTTGTTGGAAACGGGTATTGAGCCTGATGTATATGTTAGTTGCTAAGGTTAACATAGGTTGCATATTTATATTTCAACTGAAGAATTCTTTCTTGATCACAAGCAATTACAGTGCAATCAG
>JAHWFP010207765.1:777-13252 GCA_023313725.1 Lithobius niger | reverse complement strand
CCAAACCGTTTGCTTAACATATTTTAAATTCCTATCATTACTGGAAAGTATTTTGCTCCCACATAATTTCACCAAAAATTGAACGATTTTGACTTTCCAATACATTATTTTATTTTGTCTTTTCGGGAGCCTTCAAATGATGCTAATTTCAAATCGAGTGCTTATATGGTTTTCACGTTTATTTCGAAAAACCACAAATCTGTCCCAAAAAAAGAGTTGAGCATAAAGCTTGCACAAAAGACTACAACTGGGTTATTGTAAAGCAAACCAATTTTTATTAAGATTTGAATGTTTTGCCCCTTAAAAACAAAGTCACTTTACAAAAGATAAATACCAAAATAAAAAGTATGGAGACCTTGTCCCTTTTGGAAGAGGTAAATGACTAACAATTGTAAACCTTGTTTTTGTGGCCCTATGAACATAGTTTAGAAAGCTAAGGCCTAAAAAAAAATGGTCTTGGTTCCTGTAACATCGGGGAAGAAAAATAGGGTTGGTAGGTCGGAATATGTATATTATTTAACTTTTTTTTTTTACACTGACTTTGTCCATAAACCCACAGCAGTTGACATCGACTTACGAGTAGGCCTAAATAATATAAATTAAGTTTTTTTTTGCAGCATTTCTGACAGTCTTTCCCTGCAGTCCCATTTGTTTTCCCTTTGCGCTTTAATATGGACGAATGATTTAATACGAATAAGGAAAAAATGAACGATGAAACATTTAGGGTCGCTGAAATTTGAAGAAAAAAAGTTAGGCGCGGTCGCGTTACAGGAACCAAAGGTATTTGGTTTCTTTTTAGGCCAAAAAAATTTGATAAATTTAAATTAGGCTAGTGCATTGGAATTGGTTCTTTTAATGTAGATCATTTTGGTGTAGCCTAAATCGTGATTTAAATTCATCATCCTTGGCTAAAATTTCCACTAGGGCAGTCACGTAGCCTAACTGAGCTTTTAAACTTTCAGGCTGTACACTTTTCTTACTGAATTTTTTTTTGTAGGTGTATTTTAGTAACCTTCCAATGTTGCTTGTCTTTGATTGAATTTTCCTGTAGGACTAGTAAGCTATTCAATCCGCAAGAAGGCTTACGTGTAAATTTATTCAAAAATAAATATAAAAAAATTCCAGTTAAAAAAAGTGCTGCAGCAATTTGAAAAAATGAAACCAAGCTACCGTTTAAGGTTGTCTGAAAAAGCAAGTGTTTTAAATGTTGTGACTTGAGCAGCTCATGCTAATACAGATTTTTACTTTGATGCGATATAAATTGAAAAGTCACTTCAGTAAAGTTCGTTTATAACGAATTTCAAGGGGGTTAGTATTTTACTTCGTTATAACAAAATTTGTTTAAAACGTATAACGAATTTCCGAAATTTTCAAAAAAAATTCCTTATAGAAGAAAATAGGCCTAAGACTTAACCTTTTAAGCAGTATGAACGTATATATACGTCCAAATAAAATCATCCCAAACGCAGTAACGACGTTATACGAGTCGAAGCTTTGAAGGGAAAATGCGAGTCGAAAGCTGATATTCACTAACTGACATGTTGTGCATCAATTTATGCAAAAGAAAACGTTGTACCGTTGTGTATAATTTTATAAAAACATTTTAGGTGAGTGTAGACTCACTAAAAATTGCAAAAATGTCGTTCTCATTCTTTTTTTCCTAAGTTAGAAAGCAGAAAATTTTAGGAAGCTAGGTTATTTTTGATCAGCGGTAGCGGCCGAACAATTTGACTGGGCGCCGCCATCTTGGATTCGTAGGAAGGCTGGAATTATCCTCTATCCAGGCCTGTCAACATACTTTCTCGATGGCCACTTGGCATTAGCGAATCAGACGTATTGTAGTAGGCCGCTTCTAGCTCTTTGAAGCTAACTTTCCAAAGCAATTGAAGATCGCGTTCCCTCATTGGCCGGTTGGCACCACATGACCGATTTGGCGGGCTCTCATTGGCTGATGCACGATTTCAACATGGATGCCACCGCTCACTTCAGATTTCACGTGAGCGGTTGTGTTTTAGTTTGTCGTTGCAAATCACAAGAAAGATGATGTTTCACAGCATTACAAAATTAAATCAGCAGCCACGATGCACAACTGAAATGGAAAAGGAGCCTATAAATCTTCACACTATCGCTTATCAGGTGGGAACAACGATTTTTAGCCTAACAAACGCCAACTTTCGGATGCGTTTTGTCAACACGGAGATTTCAAGTTCAATTTGAGCCTAGTTTAAGACCTCCCGTAATTAAAAAAAAATGGTTCTCCGAAATTATTAAAGCCATTTATTTGATTTTTTCTGTGCACCGTAATGAATATCTGTTTCGTGCATGTGCACAAGACCATTCTGATTCCGGGAATAAAGGGATTTCGTTATAAAAGAATTAAAATTCCTAATTTGATCTACAATTTTGTTCGTTGTACGTTATTTTCGTTATATATAATTCGTTATAAGCGAATCCAAAATGCATTGACAGAGTAGACGTCCAACCAATATTGTGATTTTACTTCGTTACAAGTAAAATTCGTTACAAACGGCTTCGTTGTAAATGAACTTTACTGTACCAAACAAGTTCAAATGAGTTAACAACATCTTTAATTAAAAAATGTCACATCACTTACTTTAAAGTTTTGAGTCCATCTGTTTGTCTTGTACGCTTAGTTTCAAAGGAAAAGGATTTTATTCATCCCAATATCGTTGCAAGTTTTCGATAGTCTGGCTTTTCTGGTGTTGGAGGGGCTCAGTCGACTGCTTGTTCAGGCTACAACATCACCGCTCTCTTTGTTGTGACCATTTGTCTGCTGTTTAATTTGATGCGGGGTTGTAGCCTCTGATACTTGCAGGACGGGTACATTATTTTTCCCACAGCAACTTATTAAACTCGCCTCTCAGCAGAAACTGGATGCTTGGATTTGAAGATCCATAGATATTCATCAGCGTGGCCTTTTATCTAGGCTTCTCTTTATGCACATCATTGTTTGATTTGGACTTAGACGGAGTGTCGCAGTGCCTTCCCAGTATATTCAATGCTGAGTTTCCTTTTGTCGGGCTGCAATGCACTTCGTTTCAACTTCACCCCTGGTGACAGCCATGTGCTGCTTGACTCTCGTGGATGCACCATTTCTTGTTTCTCCGACATAAATGGCATCACAGTCCCCACACGTAACTCGGTAAACGCCTTCACAGATGTTCTTAACACGCTTCAGGGCTTCATCATCTTCCTCTCTGGTTTCACCTTTTTTCTTGCTTTGGCACCTGGAATGGCATGCTTTTTTATCAAGTGGTCCCTTAGGCCATTAAGAGTTCTGCATGATGACGTATCGTACGTCCAGAACTCTTTTAAGGGCCGAAAGGACGACCTGATGAAAAATCATGCCATTCCTGGTGCCAAAGCAAGAAAAAGAGGTGAAACCAGACAGCAAGAAGATGAAGCCCTGAAGGACGTTAAGAAAACCCATGAAGGCATTTACTGAGTTTCGTGTTGGGACTGTGATGCCATTTATGTCGGAGAAACAAGAAAAGGTGTGCGCACGAGTGTCAAGCAGCACATGGCTGACACCAGGTGTGAAGATGAAACTAATGGCATTGCAGTCCACCTCAAGGAAATTCGGCACATAATAAACAGAAGAGGCACCGCGACACTCTTCAAGCCCAACTCAAACTTTGATGCGTGTCCAGGGACCTGTAAACCCATGCATCCAATTTCTGCAGACAGGCAAGTTTTAGTTGCTACGGAGAAAATGATGTACCGTCCCTGCAAGTATTAGAGGCTACGGCCCCCTCGCGAATTCAAATTGCAGATGAACGGTCACGACGAAGCGAGCGGTGATGTAGTAGCCTGAAGAAGAGTACTGAACCCCTCCAAAACCAGAAAAACCAGGATGTCGAAAATTTGCAAAGATATTGGGATGGATAATTTTTTTCTTCTTTGAAACTATGCATACAAGGTGTTAAGATGAATATCAGTTATATTGAACTCATTTGGTAAAAGTGTATTAGTGACTTTTCAGCACACGCCGAGTTTAATCTTTCGCTTTAATGTAGATTCTGTTTACCATACTGGCCCTATGGAAAGACGGCTTGAATATAAGGCGAATTGCCTTTTTGAGCTCATAAATTCAACAAAAATGAACTAGGTCGATTATAAGGCAGACAACTTGCATCCAAGATTCTGCTAGTGCCATTACCAATATAGTTGATATTATAGAATAGTTCAGCCAATGCTGATTTAGAATCATAAGTTTTTAGCTTATAGGGTTTTTTTTTTGTGTGGTGGGACTCCATAACAATTTTTAAGGTCCAATTTGGGTTATATTTTAGTTTTTGCTGTATAATTCAAAAACTTATTTGAGCTACTGATTTCTGGTTAACACCAATGGATAGCTCTTGAAAAACTATTCGAATGGTATATTCAAACTTCAAAATCGGTCAAAGTTTGGCCGCGTAATGGATTAGGTCGCGAATACAAGACGAAGATGCAGTTTTAATGAAACAAATTCGGAAAAAAAATACCGTATTATATTCGGGCCAGTACCGGTATACTTGAACTACAAAACCGTAATAAATAAACCATACTAACACTTAAACTTACTCAGTATTGGCAAATTTTCGACAGTTTTGAAGGATTTGGTGTGGTTTTCATCACTTCGTATTGTCTTCATCAACAAATTTAGATGTGACCGGAAAAAACCGCTTTTCTGATGGCCTGATGAATACAGTATGAAGTGACAAAAACAACTTCTTCAAAACTGTCGAAAATTCTCCAATACTGTGTAAGTTGAAGTGCTAGTATTGCATTTTTGAAATTGTGTGTTGTACGATGGAAAGCCACCGAAACTGCGTACCCTATTTCAGTGTTGCATCGGGCTCCACGGCAGAGACATTTATAGATTTCTGCGACAATTACGTCTTTCTTTCTGCAGGATTCGTAAGCTTATTAATGAAATAGAAGCAAGATTTTGCAAGGTGTGCCACTGTTGGTTCTGTGTCTGCCGTCGGCTATCAATTTAGAAAAAAATGGGTTTACTGCAGCCCTAACCTTATTATCGGCAACTATAAACTTCCATCAACAGTGGCATCAGTTTTATAAAACATTGAGGGGCTGTCCAAAAAAAATTGTTAAAAATCTGCTAAGGCGACACCAATTGTTTAAGAAAATATCTAGAGAAAGAACGTTGTGGTGGTATTTTAGTGAACAAATTAAACCATTTTTACCTTCAATAATTTAAGGCGCTCACATGTCAACCTTCACAAAAATAAATACGTAGGCTAGTCAGTCGCCACGTGGCCAGGAAATATGAAAATTATTTTGATACTTCCGGGAATCTACTCAAGTGAAAAACGGTTGTAGCAGTTTCAGGGCTCGAAATGAGCGGTATCGCATCGCAGTTTGCACCACAATTTTAGACATTTGCGATACAAAATTGAAATTTGCGTTGCAATTTAGCGACGCAACATCATGGCGAACGATAACTATGCTAAAAAATCCTTTTGCAGTAGGCTTAGCCCATTTACACTAGAACATTCATTGTGTTCCATAAAATTCTTAATTCCAATCTCTACAGAAGTTAAGTTATTTTTATACCATGTACAAAGAATGAAATTGAACGATGCACAATCGTAACATGAGGCATCAGAATATTTAGGTATTAAAAAAATGATGCAATTTATATGTCGCACAATCATATTCTCTTTTTCGAACTGGACCATCAATTAAAACGAAAACACCCTTTTGCCTGATAAGAAAAATAATTATGCTTCCTGAAAACTGCTAACCATTATTTTGCGATTGCTACGCATGCTTTTATTTTGCATCGCAATTATGCTACACACTTTTTTCTGGACATTTCGAGCCCTGAGTTTTGGTGCTATTTCAGGTGTCCTCATTTATTGTTGTTCTGCTGTCCAGTTTGGAACAGGTAGTGGTGTCTATAGGCTACTGAAATATTAATTGGTTATCCCTTAAATTCTGAATGGAATACCACAAACCGTTTGATTCTATCTAGTATACTTCCAGAGATAGCCTACGATAGTTTGAGCTTAGGGATTTGTTACAGCAGTCGCCATTTAGGCGACTAGCCGATAAACTGAAGTCATCATCTGTTGAATTTTCCTCGCTATTTGGTGACTGAACTGACATTGCTGAAGCTTGCAACACGTGCTTATACATCAAATGTTTTAACATTGCAATGTGTAGTCTTACAGTCTTGTGTTGGTCGCCGGTCACCACTTGGAAAATGGCAACTGGCTATTGACAAGGGGTAGGCCTAAGTTAGTTTTGATCGCTACACCAAAATGGCGACTGCAGTAACAACCATGAAAATAAAATTTTCGTGTCTCAGAAATAATAATAGTAACGAACGTTTTGCGCCACAGTATTTATAATTGCAAAGGCTGCGTTATCCAATTTTCAGTTAAGTAACTGAATATGTATTCAAATTGCAGAGTTGTAATGCCACAATAAGGGTTAAGGCTAAAAGACTACCAAAAACTGCTTCAACCATTTTCAACATGGGTTGAATCCCATACGATCTTCCAAGAACCCATAAACTAGGACGCAGAATGTGGTTAAGATGCTGCAAGAGCCTGCCATAATCCTGTAAGGTGCTGCAAGAACCTATCAAATATTCTGTTGGATCTGGTAAGATCCTTACAGGATATTTGATAGGTTCTTGCAGGGTCTGGTAAGATCCTACTGTAATTATTTTAAGAATTAGCACTTTCCGATATAAAATATCGATATCAATAATCTGTATCGGTATCGGTATCTAACGATACACAACCGATACTTCTTATCGATATAACATTAACTTATTAACTGAAACAGCCTTACGACATCCATTTATTATTACCAGAATAACATTAGTTTTAGCTTAGCAGACGACACTCAGTGCATTTGGCCTCTGCCTCATGCACTCTAATTGCTGCCACATGTGGGCCCATCCAGATACTCAGTCAACATCAGTGGTCCGCCTCCTAACCCAATCAGCTCCTCCCTCAGCCTCAGCATCCAATCGCACATCGTCTGCTACACAAAAGAGCAGGATGCAGGCCCCCTTTAAAACGAAGGGTCCTGCAGATTTTCACTCTCACTCCCCGACTTTTTGGACATCAATTGCCACCAGCCACTGAGCCATTGGAGCCGGAATTCCCACAGCAGTGTTCAGAGTTAAGTAATAACGACGATCTTGGACTTAGCCGAATTTTAAGGGAGCTTCCCTCCTTTAGAGACTAAGTTCGGGTCAGTGTTTGGAAAGGGCGCATCTTTATATAAGAGCCCCCTTTCTTATTTCCCTTAGCCCCAATTAATCTAGAGTGCTTTAACGTTAGTTATTGAAGGTTTAACTTGAATTAACGGTGGGATAACCCCAACCCTAAACAATCGAATTAAATAGCTTTTGAACCGATATCTTGTGTGGACTCCCTTACTTTGCTCATTATTGCTTGTATGTGCTGTAGTTAGTAACGATCGCATTAGCGACGGCCGGTACGAATTTATTATTACGTACCTCTGTTATCCTCGTAACCCTAACAATCAGGAATTACGAGAGATTTACAATGGTGTCGAAGTTTTAGATTCGAATTTAACCCACGCCTAATCATTAAGAAAACTGCAGCACGTTAGTCATTATTGAGCGAAGTAGCGAGTTTTCGGATTAAAATTTTGAAAAAAAAAAAAAAAAATACCAGAGTAAGTAGACTACTCGAAATCGAATTTTTCCTCCCAGTCTAACCGATCGAATTTAGGACATAATCATGCCTAGTCACAAGAAAAGCACTACAGCTAGCAAAAGCTCGAAAAAAGTTCCTAAAAACAGGAACAATTTAAGGCTTTAGACTAGTGGTAGGCCAATTGTGAAGCCCAGTCGCCTTGCAGACGCTCACGCAGACAATGCACCTGTTCCTCCTGCCTCGCAGCCGAATCAATCTCGGCAGAGCAGACAACGTAAGCGCGTGCCAAGAGCACCTGCTAACAAGCGTAGCACAGTTGCGGAGAAATCCCCACTACGCCAGCAGCCAACAGATGAGCATCGGAATGATGCCCATGAATCACGTAGCCCTCCTCGTGATTCCCTTCCACAGCGTTCTCGCACGAATTCGCCAGACGATTCCAGGAGAAACAGAATGAATTATTCACGTAGTCGCTCACCACAGCATCATAGCCTTCCACCAAATAATTCACGCTATTTTTCGGATGGATTAAACGTCAACCCCCCACCCTTCTTGGCCCCAACAAGAACAACGCAGACTACAAGCCAGCAACATCAGCCAATCTTGCATTCAAGCCCCACCGCATCAGACAGCAGCAACTTTTCACGAATTTTAGCAGGCCTACAGCAAGCCAACGAAAGCCAAGTGGAAGTTTTAAATAGGCTAGCAGAAAAAATAGGCAGTACCCCACAAAACAACAGCAGCAACGAAAGAATTAGGGACAAAGTAGAAGCTCGAATGTGGGAGGACATCAGAGAAGCAAAGAAAAACCTGCCTAAATTCTCGGGAAGGAGGGACCGACATTTTCACCTTCCTCCTCCTTACAGATAACCTGAGAAAAATTGATCCCCATCTACCAGATAGCGAGCTGATAGCAGCAGCAACCAACAAATGCATCAGCAGAGCAGCTCGTTTCGTCGCAACAAGCCTAGTAATCGCCGAACAAACATCTTGGCCAACTTTCAAGTCAGCTTTAATTGAAAGATTCGGCGCTGGAGGAGCCGAAATTACTAGGGCTAAATTTTTAAGGGCAAAAATGTATGAAGGGGAATCAATCGAAGCATTTGCCGATCGTCTCGAAATCATGGCAGCCGAAATCTGGATGGTTCAGCCAGAAGATAGCAATTTAGAAGCAACACTTAAGAAGAGAATGCGAGACGAAACCATGCGATGCACCTTTAAATCGGCCATGCCCAGAGAACTGGAAACGTTCTTAGCTAATCAAAAACCTAGGAGCTGGGAAGAAATGCTTCACGTCACGCTAAAACGTCAGACGGAAATCAGCGAATATACAGAAGAAGGAGAGCAACAGCCTAAAAAGAAGCCACCACCTAAGCCTACAATCAGTACAAGTTTCACGTCATCAGCCCCAGACGAAACAGCCAACGTAACAGCCGCCGATCTAGCAAAAATGTTGCAAGAAACCTGAAAATGCGTGGCGCCGTGCAAGAAGCCAGAGTCGACGTTTTCCAGCCGGAAAGAAAAGAATCACGCACGTGTTTTCGCTGCTACGGAAAAAATCACATCAGCAGAGATTGTAAAACACAAGAACAAAGACTGGAAATCGTTAGAGCAGCCAACACTAGACGGCTAGAAAAAGAGGGAAAACCAATTCCAAAAAGAGACGGACGAGGAAATTACCCAAGAGCAAACCAACAAAGAAGCAACAATCAAGAATCTAGGGACAACCAACAATTAAATTTGTCATCCTACAGTCGCCAACGTAGCAACAACCGCAACAGCAACAACAACGCAAACTATACTCGGCCCCGTACCTCAACAAACAACCAGCAGCAGCAAACCAGCGCACAACAGTCAAAAAACTAGGAGATAGCTCAAAAAGTAACAGGTTTTTTGAGTTAGCAGGTTACCCCAGCACGGAAAAAATTCCGATCAACGCAGTCAGTACTGAAAATCCTGAAATCCCGTCATCCACCCCCACCCCCACGCCTAGAGAACAAACAAATAAATTATTTCACAGCAGGAAAATCCACTCGACAATCAACGCTGCTGGTTTATTACTAGATTTATACTCAACAGTCGACTGGCACCAACAAAAACTAGCACTCAAGGACAGGACACTAACGTTGCCAAGATTAGCTTCGTATTTCGGCACAATTCCCGAAAAATACGTAGCCCCAGCTCTAAATCTAAACTCCCATCTTGCAACAAATTTTACGGAGCAACTCAACAAAGTAAACAAGATTTTCAAGTTATCATGCGATTCAGTCATGTTAACACTCTTTGAAGATGGAATTGACTCCACAAATTTCCACTCGGAATTAAATTTATCCAAATCCAACAACCCCATAGTTCTGGAATTAATCGGAGATGACAGAACAGTCGAATTCCGTAGCACATCGGACACCAACGAAAGAAGATCGCATTTAATTCATTCCGGCGAAGCCATCAAGATTTCCGACCGTAGTCAACAAGAATGGAAGCTACGCATTCCTCTAATTCCGTCAGTGACATCACCAACAATCTGTCTAATTTATTGGGACAGCACTTCTAACCCCGAAAAAAATTACAGAAGGAAAACGAAGAAAGCGTCAAGAAAAAAGGAAAACGCAGCAACAAGCAAATTCGGAGTTTTCAGACAATCCAACGCCACACCAACTCCATCCAGCGGCGGCGATCGATACTACAGGACTAATCGAGGAACTAGATCCAAGGAACGAGACTCACGTCGACAAGGAAGACCCGAATCAGGTTCGAGTTGACTGCATAGGCTACAACTCGAAATCTGCTTACCCAAGGCCCCATCTAATTTTAATTTCGGCAATTTAAGGAAAGTAGCACTTTTAGATAGCGGAGCAGGTGTCTCGCTGATCGAATCGTCTACTGCACAAGAATTGTTACGAAATCCACAAATTAAATGTCACGAGGTCAAAACCGTAGCTCCCGTAAATTTAGTAGGTGTCGGTGGAAAAGGGGTTACAGCAGAAAAAACGTTGATCGCTGAAATAAGAAAATGCGGATTTTCGACAAGCCAGCAGTTTAAAGTCGTTCCCGATGGCAGTTTTGGAAAAATCCACGTTTTATTGGGTTACGATTTTTTATCAAAACAACCTGACTTGGTTAAATTAAATTGTTCAGACCATATTTTAGAAATAAGGGATCTCAAATTTAATCTGTCTCCATCACCTTTCGATGCTTGGGAAAATTATGGTAAAAACAAGGAATTAATTAATTTTGAGAATTATAACGTTTCAACTGAGCACATTGCAACGATCAATATTTCTTCAGACGAAGAAACAGACGAAAATCCAAAATCCACTTGGAATCCGACACCTCAACAATATTACGTTGAGGTACCAGTTTCATTATTTAAAGACGTTGTCTTGCCAAACAATAGTGAAACAAAAATTTGCGGCAAAATCCACCAAGCCTACCCTGAGCAGCAGAGTGGCATATTTTTGCCACAATGCAAAGAATTTCCGATCCTTCTCACCAGATGTTTGGTTAACACTAGCCCTACTGGTTTAATCCCGATTATGGCTATTAACACATCCGGGGAGGATCAAATTCTAAAGGCAGATTCTATTTTAGGCCACTACACAACGGTTGAAATAGAATATAATGACGAAGAGCACAACGAACAGGATCTAGGAACGCAAATTACAAAGGATAATCCCACCCCTTCAAGCTTAACCCAAACAATAGGAAGAGCACAGTCAACGGACGACGCGGACAAAACATCGGCCCCTTCGCTAGCTAATCCCGGAACCTGTTCTGACTTCCTTTCCCTTTCAAGGCCCACTCAGACAAAGGGGTGCGCACAGTCTATAGAAATCAGCAGCGTCGGGTCCGCCCAGTCAACGCCAGAAAATCCTCAAACCGGACCCAGTCAACCAACTGACACAGCACCTCAACAAAGACCATTTTCAGAAGAAGAATGGAATAATTTAAAGTTTAAATTCAATTTACCAGATTTAAACGAAGAAGAACGTATGGAATTTTTGGAAATGCTCAAGACACATCAGGACGCCTTCAGCAAAAATGAATTCGATCTCGGAACTTACCAGGACTATGAAGTAAACATCGAAACAGGGTCATCAGCCCCAGTGAGGTCGAAGATTTACAGGGTGCCCTTCCATCAACGGGAAATTTTGGACAAGTATTTAGAAGAACTAGTCAGCATTGGGGTAATTAAGGAATGCAAATCAGCATGGCTCAGCCCATGTCTTCTCATAAAAAGAAGGCCTGAAGGCTATAGGGTGGTAGTGGACTTACGCGGTCTCAACGCAGTTACTGAATCAGTTTCTGTACCACTACCCATCATCAACGAAACACTAGCAAATCTCAATGGCGCCAAATACTTCACCAAGCTAGATTTTCGCATGGGATTTTTTCAGCTGAAGCTAGCCGAGTCATCTATGGAAAAAACAGCGTTTCAAAGCGCCAACAAGGTTTATTGCTTTTCCAAACTTCCAATGGGTTTGAAAGTAGCGCCCGCCCACTTCCAATTCTGTGCCCAGCAGATTTTCGCAGAAATTTTAGGAGCCTACTGTACAATCTACCTTGACGACGTGCTCCTCAGCTCCTTAAATTTCCGAACACACCTGCTTCATGTAGACAAGGCCCTCTCACTCGTCGAGAAATCGAAAACGAAACTTAGCCCCGAAAAATGCATTTTCGCTGCAAAACAAGTCAAGTTTCTCGGATTCATCGTTAACGAAGAGTGTGTGCAACCAGATAGAGATAAGATAAAAGCCATGGAACTCTTCCCACAGCCAAGAAACGTTAAAGAAATACGTAGATTCATTGGA
>JAHWFP010207762.1:8696-18765 GCA_023313725.1 Lithobius niger | reverse complement strand
AGAGAGAGAAGAGTTAGACGGAGGGAATAAACTTGGAATTGGCCAGCCAGACATGTGAGCGTTAGCAGGTAAAGGATTTCATTTGTGATATCCCGGCAAGTTAAGTAATTCCTCTTGTACGTTTTCATAGCGTTACGGTTTTAACGCTGTATAATTTTGGTTGTGGTGTGTGCGTTCCCATCGCGTGATCCGGAAGTGTCAAAAGTGTTGAGTTGTCGACAAAAGTGTGGATTATCGGTAAAAGTGTGGGGTAACTTGATAACCCACGCTTTTTGCGATGACGCACACTTCCGCTCACGGTTAACGGGATTTAACCTACGGAAATTTAGCGTGGCGTTGAGTTAGCGTGACGTCACAGCCGTGGTTTAACAAAGATTGTAACGACACTAATTAAATATTCATTAGGAATATTCTACGGGAGCTGCAATCTGTCCCCGGTTTGCTCTTTAAGTTTTCTACGAAATGGTTTTCTTTATAAAAAACCGTCTGTCTCACCTCTGAGTGCGAAAGGTCAACTCTGTCGTTAAAAGGTTGTTAGTTTTTATCCACAAAACTTCCCAGTGTTGTATTGTTATATGTAAGTTATGGGTCTTATCTCAAAATCCTTCAGTGTCAAATTGCATATGTAAACAAGTTGTTTGGTAACCTCAAACCATCCCAGTGGGAGTAGTTTAACAGTAAATAGAGCCGGTCATTTTATGCGTACCCATAGTATTCGATTCTCCGATCCCTATCGCAGCGGCTAGGTTTATTGAAATGTGGCGGAGGGTTCTTATCACAGTCATCCCAGAAAAAAAAATGACTAGACTTGAGCAGAGGCAGAATCCGTACGGGACATATTACCAGAGCAGTAGATGGCTTCATTTATTTGTTATAACGAAACAACAAAATTAACTTTGTACTTTCCAACTAGTGTGTTTCTAGATAAATGTCCTTTTGCCCCATTTTCAAATACTTGTATGATATTCCTGCAAAAAGCAGCGCGGACAGTATTTAGTTAATGGTTGCAAAAACAGTTTTTTTTAATTGTAACTTTTAAATTTACTTAAAGTTCTCTTAGCCACAAAAACGTTGGTCCCCCAAAAATACAAAACGGCAAAGTCAACATTTATGTAAACAGTGTATTTTATTTCATGTCAATTTTGCTTAAATTTTGGCGGTCTTGTGTTCATTGCATATCTTGTGTGCACTGTAACGGCGGACGCTACGACGGCTTAGGTGCTTGTAACGCCCCCGGTTTCCCTGGTGTACGTGGAGTTTCAGCTTGAGGTTAATCGGTGTTAATGACGACTTTTTACGTTATTCAACACAGCATGGACACTGTCCCAGCATGGGGGATGAAGCGCCGGTCCTAATTAAAGGGGCCTAACCTTAAACTGTCGGTAATCGCTGCCACCAACGTTGGATTTAACTGTTTAACTAGCTAAAATCTAAAAATGGGCTACATATTTAATTTTACACTAAAATACAATTAATCAAGTCTAGCAAACGACTGAAGCTTAAAACTCCTGGTTTTATTTTTGCGACAGAGAATGAAAGTACACTTTACATTATAGTTTGCTTCGAAAGCTTTTGAATACCAATTATTTAAATAGGCAACAAGTTTACATTTACAAAAAGTAGCAAGTTCGGAATATACAAATTAGTAATTCACAAAATCAGACAAACAGACTTGGTTTGAATAAAGTTTTAAATTTTCACATTAGAAAAAGTAAATCATGAGTGCTCCCGGAGACACCCGCAAGACTTGACAGCCGCAACTGATTAAAGTCTATCTGACAGTATGTTTCAACATGATCAACCGTCCACAGTTATGTTTCTAAGTTTTCCAAGTACAAAAAGATCAACCTCCCTTAGTTCCCTCGAGAACTGTTCTAAGTAATAAAAAGCCCGGCAATTTTACACTTAGGCATCAGTTTGTTTCAATTTGACTTCCACAAAGATCAAACCGTCATTTAGTTTAAATTAAAAATCTATTTAAAGTAAACTGGAAAAATTTGGTTTTTAGAAAGAGAACCACTCTGACGTTATGGGGAGAGGAAACCTAAGATGCCGCTACAGGCGTCTCCACCATAAAATTCTCTAGCTAGAGAGTTAAGTTTACAATTAAACTAAAATTTAGAATAGGGGGGTCCTAAATTAAACTTTCAAAAGCTAAACTATAACATACGAACCACCACCATCGTGCCCGGCATGGCATTCTCTGGACATGGCGTCTCCACTCCCGACTGGCGTGACCGGTCTCTAGCTTGAGATCTGTGAGCTGTGCTAACTATGCATTCTGGGGCTGGGGTTTTATGCACATTACCGGAAGTAAGCGCGGACTCGCGGGGTAGCTACTGGGGTCTGATTGGCTGAGGGCCTCGAGAACAATGGAAAGTGGGAGGAGAAGTCGGTTGAACAAAGGGACTGGGTGCAGAGCCGTTTGAAGGAGTAGGAACATGTAAAACGGAAAAAGATAGGCCTGTTTTGAGTTTCACTCAATTGAACTTTCGGAAATGGCCTTTACTTTGTATTATTGGCTACGGATTGAATATTTACATGATTGCAACGGGATTAGGCTCTTGTTAAAGCTTATTACTTGGCTTTGGGTAATGTCTAGAACATTACTATTAAATTAAACAAGCTTTAACGGTAAACTGTAGTGTTAAACACCACGACTAGTTTTGGCTGGGGAGGGGGGCAGAATTGGGTAATTCGAAGTTTTTGCACAGTTTGACTTTCGGATTTGGTTTGAACAGATCTTTTTAAGAATTCTTTTAGTGTTTAATAGTAGATCAAGCTATTTGTAGGTTTCGGTAGGTCTCAGTCAGGTCTAGAGGAGAACTAAAATAAACATATATACACTGAAAAATTCGTGTCCGGTAGAATGCCAGGTCGTAAGACGTTTATACGTTTGGACATATGGTAGTGTTTCTGGGGGTAAAAGAATATAAATAAAGTATAAATGTGGTTAAATAAATTAGCTTAATTGAATGCTGTAACGCATTAAGTTACAGAGAACATTTAACGTTTAAAAGTTTAAAGTTAAAATTCGATCGTTGTGGAAATTTTCCATATGGATTGCGGCCGACAAACACAATAAAAAATATCACACTGTAAATCGGTTGTCTGTATAAACCTCATACAATACACTAAGCTAATATGTTCGGGCTTTTTGCCCTAAAAGAAAAGGATAAACTGAAGATACAAAAATACAGAGTCTTTATAATGGCGGCCATGTAGAAGGAGCGCTGAGGTGGTTTTGAGGCGATCTTCAAACGTGGTTTATGGGTACTTCCGGGTGGAAAGTTCGGATTTAGGCTTCCCCAAGCATCTTGTATTTGGACAGGCTATTAAACGTTGAAGAGTTTGTGGAAATCGGACCATTATTGCGAAAACGGCCAAATATGCCTCGGCGAGGCATTTGGGTGCTTCGAGAAAAAAAATTTCATTTTTGAAAAAACAGGCGTTTTTCGGTGGCGCTCGTTTACACGCCCCCAAACGCAGGATTTTATTCGGGGTTCCTGAGAACTCGGAATAAAAGCTATAATAAAGGGGTTAGTGCACACAAGATATGCAGAAAACAAGACCGCCAAAATTTAAGCAAAATTGACATGAAATAAAATACACTGTTTACATAAATGTTGACTTTGCCGATTTGTATTTTTGGGGGACCAACGTTTTTGTGGCTCAGAAAACTTTAAGTAAAATAAAAGTTACAATTTAAAATTACTGTTTTTGCAGCCATTAACTAAATACTGTCCGCGCTAACAGTCCGCGGGGTGCAGGAATATCGTACAAGTATTTGAAAATGGGGCAAAAGGACATTTATCATGAAACACACTAGTTTTAAAGTGAAAGTACAAAGTTGGGGTTTTTGTAAAAGAATACTGTCAAATGAGGCGTCTCGCCACTTAATCGTTCGTACAAGTCCGGATTATGTCCAATTGCCGCGTCTTTTTTTTCTGTGTGACGGCCAAAAACACCTTGCCGTCCACCCTCAACCTAGGCTACGATAGCGGTTAGAAGAGAATATTCTGTGAACACGTGATAGAACACCGGCTCTATTTAACAGCAACTAATACCACTAGAATGGTTTTAGGTTACCAAACAACTTGTTTACACATGCAATTTGACACTGAAGGATTTTGAGATAAGACCCATAACTTAAACATACTAATACAACACTGGGAAGTTTTGTGGATAAAAACTAACAACCTTTTAACGACAGAGTTGACCTTTCGCACTCAGAGGTGAGACAGACGGTTTTTTGGGAAGAAAACCATTTCGTATAAAACTTAAAGAAGAGCCAACCGGGGACAGATTGCAGCTCCCGTAGAATATTCCTAATGAATATTTAATTAGTGTCGTTACAATCTTTGTCAATATTCTCCCACAGAGGGAGACGTTGATAGTGACAAAAAGAGTAAAGCATAGGCACTTAAATTTAGGTGTGAAGGCCAAAACGGGAATTAACTGGGAGTTGCTTAAGGATGAGCTCTCAACTGACCATAATGACAAAATTAAAAATGCAGGTAAAAATAATGTTCAGTCAGTTTGTACTGAAACGAAACGTTTAACAATTAAATGTTTAATGAAAATGCTGCCTTGATGCAGCAACAATCGCTAGATGCTTTCCAGGTTTGTCCAGTAGATTCTGACGTTTTAAGATTTAAATTCAGCCAATAAACTATTTTAGGTTTGGTTGCTCCTAGATGGAGCCACGGTTGTAGCGACAAACTACACATTGTTTAAAGAAAACATGCACGGGAAATTTACTTAGTTAGATTTCCGGTTTACTTGTAACAAGAAAAAAAACTCTAATTTAGAGAAAACTACTTTAGGTTAGGTATTAAACCTCCGTTTTATTGGAAACACCAATTCAGTGCTAGAGCCATAATAAATGCATTTATTTCCACCCTAGACTGACAGAATTCACACTAAAACATCGGTCCTACTTTTAACAAGAAAAAAGGACTGGGGAAACTATGTTTAAGTTTATTACATGCTTAACACACTGACTTTAACTTAGATTAAAATTCAGGCAACTTTACTTTACCAAACTCTGGGAAAAAATCAAAGCATATAGGGGGAACACTTTTACTACCAACCTTTAAATTTCATGTTTCCAACTTAAGATTGGGGGTAGTTAACTTGCGTAACTTAAGCCATTCGTCAAAGCTAAACTCGCTAACTTTGGGTTTATCTGACATGACTAAACTTTTGTTTATATCACTAGCTGACAAACTTCGTTTTATTTTGCCTGTAGGAGGCAGGTTCAACGTATTTTCCGTTGATTGTTTACACCAACAAAGATGGCGACAGTCCATCCTTTGGTCAAGGGAGGGGACTTGCGTCTCATTATCTCTTAATGGGTTGACTTCCGAAGTCTTTAGCAGACCCCTTTTGTCTGCGCTTGAGGACTTAACGACGATAGGCGGAAGCACTGAGGGGGTTTGGGGCTTGACCAATCCCGCGGGGCTGGTTTGATTACGGGGGCTTCTACGTTTCTTTGATTGACGTGGGCCGTTTCTGACGGGGGGCGTAGCAACCTCGGCTGGCACTGGAGAAAAATCACGGGGCGTGGCGATTACTGGTCTGCGCTGTTTGGTTAATGATTCTAATCCTGTCACCCCCAAAACGACATCGTAGAACGAATTGTTGACCGGTGTAATGCACGCTACTGTTTTTAACACTGTGCCATCATCTAACTTTAGGATTAGATTTACTTGATCTAAGGTGAACACTTGTTTACACAAGGCAGTTTGACATTTAACCTTACGTTTTAAGCGTGGCCAATTTCTGGCGAGCCTGGCGCTAACTAGCGAAACTGTGCTTCCGGAGTCGCATAAAATATTAATTTTATTTTTCCCTATGCTACCGGACAGAGTACTAGCCTTAAGAATTTTACTGGCAGTTTTCCCAACGGGGAAACATGCGTTTACTTGCTGGGGTTTCGAGTTAAGCTCGGGGCATTGACTACGAAAATGTTGGGGAGAATCACACACGTAGCAGCGCCTAACTCGATCTTGATTTAGGTTAGTTTTTTCACTACCACTAATGTTTATGGCAGGGTTCCCTCCAGGGTTATCTGCGTTCACACTGACAGATCCGGCCGGATTAGCTGTCGTGTTGTGGTTACGGTTGTGACCACGCTGTTGACCAGTAGGTTTAGAACCTTGGTTCGACGCTACAGCTATGGGCTGTGTTTTGGCTGCACGAGTGGCAGCTTCGGTAGCAATCTGTTTATTGCGGGTTGTGAACTAGTCACAAAGCTGGGCCGCTTCGGCCAGAGTTCCTAATCTTACTTGATCAGGGATCCACTTTCTGAGATGGGTTGGACACGATTTATAAAATTGTTCCAATAACACTAGGTTGACAAGTTTGTCGTAGTCACGGTTAACTTTAGCCAAAGTAACCCAACGAGTGAAAAGAGTTTCTAACTCAAATGCATAATCCTGGAATTGCATTTCCACACCTTTTTCGAGAGAACGAAATTGCGTTTGCAAAGACTCTTTAGTCTGTACAAAACGGGCAAGCAATTTATTTTTGACTATTTCGTAATCCTGCATTTCAGCGTCTGTTAGCTGATCACAAACTTTAATAAAGACCTCACCGACGAGGGGTTGTAACGCCGTGACCCATTGGTCTTTAGGAATCTTTTGACTAGTTAAAGTTCGTTCAAAAATCTTAAGAAAACTGTTAATGTCAGTATTGCGCGTCCACCTATTTACTAGTCGAACTATGTCGGCCACTTTACCATGTTTTGCAACTGGATTTGGGGGAGGTGGGGGAGCGCCGTTAGCTCCATTAGGAGCGGGGTTAAGATTTAACGTAGCAGCATTTAGCTTTGCTAGTTCGAGCTGCTTGTCCAGTTTAGCTAATTCCATAGCACTGGCACGGTCTTTAATTTGGGCATCTTGGTCCCTTAAAGCTAGTTCATGAGTTCGACGACGGTCGGCCTCAGATCAACCTCCCTTAGTTCCCTCGAGAACTGTTCTAAGTAATAAAAAGCCCGGCAATTTTACACTTAGGCATCAGTTTGTTTCAATTTGCCTTCCACAAAGATCAAACCGTCATTTACTTTAGATTAAAAATCCATTTAAAATAAACTGGAAAAATTTGGTTTTTAGGAAGAGAACCACTCTGACGTTATGGGGAGAGGAAACCTAAGATGCCGCTACAGGCGTCTCCACCATAATATTCTCTAGCTAGAGAGTTAAAGTTACGATTAAACTAAAATTTAGAATATGGGGGTCCTAAATTAAACTTTCAAAAGCTAAACTATAACATACGAACCACCACCATCGTGCCCGGCATGGCATTCTCCGGACATGGCGTCTCCACTCCCGACTGGCGTGACCGGTCTCTAGCTTGAGATCTGTGAGCTGTGCTGTGCTGTAGAGGGAGGGCAACTGGGGCTTTTTATGCTGGAGCAGCGGATTTTCTGGACCTTAGCGCGGACGCCGAGGAGAGCTGCGGGGGTCTGATTGGCCGAGGGCCTCGAGAACAATGGAAAGTGGGAGGAGAAGTCGGTTGAACAAAGGGACTGGGTGCAGAGCCGTTTGAAGGAGTAGGAACATGTAAAACGGAAAAAGATAGGCCTGTTTTGGGTTTCACTCAATTGAACTTTCGGAAATGGCCTTTACTTTGTATTATTGGCTACGGATTGAATATTTACATGATTGCAACGTGATTAGGCTCTTGTTAAAGCTTATTACTTGGCTTTGGGTAATGTAGAGAACATTACTATTAAATTAAATAAGCTTTAACGGTAAACTGTAGTGTTAAACACCACAACTAGTTTTGGCTGGGGAGGGGGGCAAAAATGGGGAATTCGAAGTTTTTGCACAGTTGGACTTTCGGATTTGGTTTGAACAGATCTTTTTAAGAATTCTTTTAGTGTTTAATAGTAGATCAAGCTATTTGTAGGTTTCGGTGGGTCACAGTCAGGTCCAGAGGAGAACTAAAATAAACATATATACACTGAAAAATTCGTGTCCGGTAGAATGCCAGGTCGTAATGCGTTTATACGTTTAGACATATGGTAGCGTTTCTGGGGGTAAAAGAATATAAATAAAGTATAAATGCGGTTAAATAAATGAGCTTAATTGAATGCTATAACGCATTAAGTTACAGAGAACATTTAACGTTTAAAAGTTTAAAGTTAAAATTCGATCGTTGTGGAAATTTTCCATATGGATTGCGGCCGACAAACACAATAAAAAATATCACACTTCAAAATGGTTGTCTGTACAAACCTCATACAATACACTAAGCTAATATGTTTGGGCTTTTTGCCCTAAAAGAAAAGAATAAAATGAAGATACAGAAATACAGAATTTTATAATGGCGGCCATGATGAAAGTGCGATGTAGTTGGTTTTGGTCAATCTTCAAATGTAGTTTCAAGGGTCTTCAAGGAAGAAAGTCCGGATTTGGGCTTCCCCAAGAGTCTTGTATTTTGACAGGCTATTAAATGTCGAAGAGTTTGTGGAAATCGGACCATTATTGCAAAAACGGCCAGATATGCCTCGGCGAGGCATTTGGGTGCCTCGAGAAAAAAAAATTTCATTTTTGGAAAACAGGCGTTTTTCGGTGGCGCTCGTTTACACGCCCCCAAACGCAGGATTTTATTCGGGGTTCCTGAGAACTCGGAATAAAAGCTATAATAAAGGGGTTAGTGCACACAAGATATGCAGAAAACAAGACCGCCAAAATTTAAGCAAAATTGACATGAAATAAAATACACTGTTTACATAAATGTTGACTTTGCCGTTTTGTATTTTTGGGGGACCAACGTTTTTGTGGCTCAGAAAACTTTAAGTAAAATAAAAGTTACAATTTAAAATTACTGTTTTTGCAGCCATTAACTAAATACTGTCCGCGCTAACAGTCCGCGGGGTGCAGGAATATCGTACAAGTATTTGAAAATGGGGCAAAAGGACATTTATCATGAAACACACTAGTTTTAAAGTGAAAGTACAAAGTTAGGGTTTTTGTAAAAGAATACTGTCAAATGAGGCGTCCCGCCACTTAATCGTTCGTACAAGTCCGGATTATGTCCAATTGCCGCGTCTTTTTTTTCTGTGTGACGGCCAAAAACACCTTGCCGTCCACCCTCAACCTAGGCTGCGATAGCGGTTAGAAGAGAATATTCTGTGAACACGTGATAGAACACCGGCTCTATTTAACAGCAACTAATACCACTAGAATGGTTTTAGGTTACCAAACAACTTGTTTACATAGGCAATTTGACACTGAAGGATTTTGAGATAAGACCCATAACTTAAACATACTAATACAACACTGGAAGGTTTGAGGATAAAAACAAAACAACCTTGTAACGACAGTGCTACCTTTTTCGCACAGGGGTAGACAGACGGCTGTTTTTGGGAAGAAAGCCATTTCATAGAAAACTTAAAGAAGAGCCAACCGGGGACAAGTTGCAGCTCCCGTAGAATATTCCTAATGAATATTTAATTAGTGTCGTTACAATCTTTGTCAATATTCTCCCACACAGGGAGACGTTGATAGTGACAAAAAGAGTAAAGCATAGGCACTTAAAATTTAGGTGTGAAGGCCAAAACGGGAATAACTTGGGGTTTCTTCCGGGTGGGCTCTCAACTGACCAAAATGACAAAATTACAAATTGAGTGAAAATTTAATTTTCAGTCAATTTGTACTGAAAACAAAATGTTTAACATTTAAGAATTTGTTTAAACAAAATATCGACTTAACGCGTCGGCGTTTAAGTGAAGCCTGCCAGGTTTGTACCGGACAGTGTAGTCATAATCTTGAAGGGTGAGGCTCCACCTAAGCAATCTGGGATTTTTGCCAGACATTTGCTTGAGCCAGTGACGTGGGTTGTGATCTGATTCTATGATGAATTTTGTCCCATAGATGTAGGGCCGCAATTTAGCAACAGACCAGATCAGACAAGCACACTCCTTTTCTGTCGTCCCGTAATTCTGTTCACGGGCTGTTAATTTACGTGAAACGTAAAGGCAGGGGTGTTCATCTTCTCCAAATTCTTGTGACAACACGCAGCCCATGCCACGGTCGGAACAATCGCATTGGAGGATGAA
>JAHWFP010207761.1:32956-43140 GCA_023313725.1 Lithobius niger | reverse complement strand
GCCCCCCCCAAAGGCCCCGTCTATCACCCATTTCGCAGCTCATTTTTTTCGACACGTCAATAACACGTATTATTGTAGACACGCGTACAAATAAGCAACTCCCTATTCTTAAGAAAGTGTCGGCAGAGCAAAGGAATGCTTGGGGTTTGCTGGAAAAAGGATAGCCGTCTTGTTAGAAGTCTTGGTAAATAAAAATAAAAATCCATTGTGCTCTTATTTGTGTTATTTCCCAGCTGCTGATTACACTGTACTGTATTACAAACTAAATTGACAAATTGGCATGAGGATTGGTGGGGGGGGGGGGGGCGCGAGGGGGCCAAGCGCACCTAGTTTTCCATATTTTTATGGTAGTAATCGGCGCTATACAGCAATTAAAGTAAAGGTGATAAAGAAAACGCGGGATAACGATGCACCGATTCCTTGTTTCGTGCTACGATTCAAAATGTTTGTCAACAAAACAAATCATTGAAAGAAGATACGTGCAACACTACAGAGTTAACGTGTGGATACAAGAAATCTCACGAAATGATCGGGAGTCGACAAAACAGATGTTGATTTACAGCTCCACTTTGTTCTACGTATGTAAACAAACGAGAGGTCAACGAGAGAGTTTGACACTAACACTGTCAATGTATTTGTTTTCCCCGTTTATCTAGGATTTGCACACGTTTCAAGGTAACACGTGTAAATTTATTGTAAACTATTTTCAACTCACCAGGCTTTTGTTATCGAAAGTAATAGAACACTGCCGAAATCACGAGTACGGCTACGGCCGATTTAACAGTTGCCGTACGCAATCCAACAGTTTTTCGTGTTAGGTATAGTATGCTTATTTTAGACATGTGGAGCTCGTCTTATTCTTCATTTGTCTTATTTTACTTTACTTATTTAATAAAAAAAAATTAAAGGGATTTAATTTAATATTTCACTATTATTTTGTTTGTTTGGATTTTGGGCAGCTGAATTTGGATGGCTTGCCTGCGTAACTTGTTGTTGCCTGGCAACCATAGGGGAGGATGCATGATGCTTTAAGCGAAAGCGACGTTTATATTTTCAGTAACGAACCTTGTTTTTAAGTGTATATCGTTTTTAAAAGTACTTCTAGTGGAACAAAAATTTTCTCACTTCACTATGTTATGAGTGGAACCACAAATTATCTTTCTTTACTGCTAAAATTATTTTATGTGTTGACGTAGCCATAACAACGTTTCCAAACGATCATTCCAATTGAATTCATTGCTAATGCACGGACGACCTCGATCCGATCGTGTACGTAGCGCTGCCAAACCATGGAAGAATCCTTGGTAACGGGTAATGAATGCCCATGAGTGCACCTTGCATGCACCTAAAACACGCAAGCGAGGTCACGACTTAAACAATCGATGATAACATCAAGTCATTCTCTTAGTGGCCCTACTATAATGTCTCTTTGTTCTCTACATATTCGTAATTTATACTCATGGTGTGTGATGCATATTTAAGACGTTAGCAGTTGAATGAACTTGACAACATTTGGCAAGGTCATCCATTTCTGTCAAGCAATGACCCCGCTTGGCCTCATCACATCACCTGGGTCTCATAACCATATAGTTCAATCAAGCTGGGTCACAAATTGACTGATCACCCTGTTTAACTAATCACATCGAAGACGATAGTTCTCAGAAAACCTGCTGAGGTACTTTTAATATGCCAATATTTCTATCCTTCACAGGCATACGAGCCTTTTACAAGCCTTAATCTTAAAAAAAAAACTATATAAATTCATGAACCTGAATGTCCCTATAGGGCAGTGACACGACGTAGTATTATTGTATATAACTCTGTGGTGGGGCCAGTTACTGGGTTAGCTGCAAGGAGCACTGGAGGGAGAAAGGAAGATCGTCTTATTGAAGCCAATGCTATTAGACTGGATTTATTAAGCCTATAACGCGCGATTTTTGTTGTTGGAGAAAGCAAAGTTCTTTTAAGCCTAAGAAATCCTATCTTAAAGCACTGTCTTGACTAGAAGTGCCGTTTTTTCCGTTACATTTTAATGTAACGCACCTTGTAGCTATTACCTCCAAATGGTGTCTCGTGGCCAATATGACGTCACATGACGCTGCTCTATTAAAAATATTAAAGACGTTACCCCGAACGCACACTCAGGACCAAAACAACGTAAATTTAATGGAGACTCAGGTATTGCTCGTTGGCATATTGATAATATAATAATAAACAACTTGTCGCATGAGCAACCGGTCTGGTAAAGATCATGTGGATCTCTGACTTACCAGCCTGTAAAGGGACACGACTTAAGATGCGTTTAAAAAGGGAACAGGAATGAGGTACCGTCAAAGTAACCAACTGTAGCGTTAAGTGTAATGCAAGATAATGAACGGGGAGAGGGGGATTGAGGCTTAATGGAGCGTCCATAGCTAGGTCATTACCGCCAACCTCAGTCACAGTGCAGTGGCCCAGGATGCCACTGCGCCACACATTACAGAATTTAGAAATGGTTTTGTGCACTACTGTTCATAAAAGACTCTGGAGCCAAAAGCACATGCGACAAGAATAAAACACTAATATTTCGATACCAAGGTGTGTACACGTGGTATCTTCATCAGAGTAAAAATAACAATAAATCACCTTACATTTCGGCTAACAGGCCCACTCCAAAGCAGATTCATGGAGGCACTAAAAACCAAAATAACAAAGCTTTAAACGCTGTCAAATAGTTGTTAACCACGTAATATCAAATGTTTAGGTGTAATCATTTAAAACGGTGGGTAAATGATAATAAAACACAATAAAAACTCGGTAAAAAATATTTCTGAACTAACACAGTTACTTACAGTGGCAAACGCCGTGAAGGAAGGCAGAGGAGTGATGAGGAAAGGTGGGTAGGATTTCTGAACCAAACATGGCAAGTTCCTCTGAGGAAGGTTTGGATGAGTATGGGTGCTGGGGCAGGTGGCTGGAAACAATCGAACAGGGTGAAAAGAGACAGAGCTACGAAGAAAGTATAGATGGGGGAGGAAGGAAGGTTTGCCACAGTGAGTAACTGTGTTATTCAGAAGTATGGTTTACAGTTTTTTTTTATCGCATTTTATTATCATTTTTCCACCGTTTTAAATGATTATGTCTCAACATTTGAAATACGTAGTTAACCATTATTTGACAGCGTTTATATAGCTTTTTGTTATTTTGGTTTTAGTGCCTCCGTCAATCTGCTTCGAAGCAGCTTGTTAGCCGAAATGTAAGGTGATATTTTGGTATTTTTACTCTGATGAAGATATACCGCGTCGACACACCTTGGTATCGAAATATTAGTGTTTTATTCTTGTCGCATGTGCTTTTTGCTCCAGTGTCTTTTATGTCATGACAGAGATGTTAACCAAGCCCCCAAATCTACATCTTATCGTATAAACAGGAAACCATACGTATAGAGCAGCGTCAAGTGACGTCATATTGCTACAAGATAGACACTTGCAAGGGGCACTAGATTGAAATGGTGGGTTAAACAACGGCACTTCTAGTCAAGCCAGTGCTTTGAGAGTTGATTTCGTAGGCTTAAAAAAACGTTGTTTTCTCCTATCCCTTATGCTGCTTAGGTTGTAATTGGAAAATAAAGATTCCACTTGCTTAAAAATGTCAGCAACTGCCAACAAATCGACAAAAATCGCGCGTTTTAGGCCTAAGAAATCCAGTCTAATAGCATTAGCTTCAGCAAGACGCTCTTTTTTCCCCCCACCAGTGCACCTTGCAGGTAACGTTAGTAACTGGCTCCACCATAGAGTTATATACAATAATACTACGTCGTGTCACTGCCCTATAGATAAAGATAAAAGTTAATAAAAAGGATGGCCTTACCACCAAGGTTACACCTGACAGGGAAACAGAACGCCCCGATGGCATCTCCAGACGTGGGAAACGATAGGTGGACGGCCATTTGTCACGTAACAGAGTAATGAATAAAAATTGAAAAAGAATTATTTTTTAAGTATGAAACGTCTAGGCTTGTGTAAGTCGACGGGCGCAATTTAGAAATGAATAGACACTCCAAGTGAAGGTTGTTATAACAAAGAGTTGAGCCTTTTTTAGAAAGTGGTTGACGCATCTAATGTTTCACATCCGCCTAAAACACATTAACGAATAGTGCCAAACCCTCTGCACAGAGAGTTACTTCGAAGAGAGGACGAACCCGGACGGCGAAGAAGTTTCGACGGCAATCGAGTCTAATAATGAGAGTGATAAGTTTGTAGGGGTCCAAGTTCCTGGCATAAGTTCAAAAAGAGGTAGCTCAATGAAGGGGGAAAAAAACCCAACAATTTAAAAAGTCAAAAGTTGATCCGCCTTAAATCGTTGTTGACGGAGCTCCAAAGAGTCTAAGCCCAGTTGTGTTAGACTCAAAATGGTGTGCTGAATACCACATGCCAGGAAAAAAATTGCAAAGCGCCCCTGGATGGATTCAAGATGGTCGATGTCGTGAAAAGGGTATGGGGACCAGACTTGGACTCTCATACGCTAATAATGGCTGAACATAGACTTCGTATGCCCAAAGATTGGTATCCCTGCAGCCCGAGGTCAAGTCCCATTGTAAGATAGCCAAACAATGATTAGTAGCCCCCCGCCATATATACAGCACCACAAACCACGCACATATTTTTAAAGATGCTTTAGGATATAGTGGCAAAAGTTTTTTACCCTGAATAAAAACGTAATACAAATGAACACAAGGCATTATAGTATGCTACCAAAAGTATAAGTTCGTTACGATATGTTATAAGACTTATTCGTTCGTTTTCGTCTTCGCCCAACGTCGTAGTCTGGTTTTCCTAAAAGCAGTATTTGATATGGTACGTTAAAAGAAATCGGCCAGTTACCGCTCTGAATGCATTTTTACGTTCATATCCTGCATATATAGTTTTTCTTTAGATAGGACTACTGAAGTTACGTTCAGGGGTGGACTGCCAGCAACAAGAAACATTGACCCTGCACTGTGACTGAGGTTGGCGCTAATGACCAAGTTGTCGATGCGCCATTAAGCCTCAATCCCCCCCCCCCCATTGACCCTCTTGGGGTAAGGAAGGAGGGGGTAAGGAAATAACTGCCTGGATGAGTCTTACGTGAAGCCCTGGGTTGAAATCAGGGGGAGCTAGATGTTTTTATTGTTTTCTTCATTTGAAGTAGGTAGATAATTTGATTGTTTATTGTTGCTTTTGTTTAAATTCCATTAACGACATATCGTAACCATAATAAACTATACATGCAGTGTCTAAAAAAATTGGGGTTCTGGGTTGCTCTGAACTGCACAGCTGAAATTCCAGACTGCGAGGTCGGACTTCCGCATTACGAGGTCGGACTTTGGAACGGTGAAGTCAGACTTGCGGACTCCGAGGTCGCACTTCTGGACATCGAGGTCGGAGGGCTGGACTTTATGGTCGGACTGCCGGACTTCCAAATTGGGTGCAAAATAGGACTGCCAGTCACGCTGTACACTGTACTGCCAGAGTGGTTACCCCTCGGATATGCCGATCGCGGCTAAGAAAGTGATTGGTTTATCGAATTTTACCAATTATGTATTGGCTACGACTTTAAAGTTATCGGGTGCCTGTCTGATTAATCTAATTATTTAACTTCAGTGTTACGGCCAAATGGCTGACCATTCGACGGGTCGCAACCCAGGCAGCAACTGTTGCAAAGTCAGCATACCATATGTGTTGTGTGCGCGTCGTATCTTGAGTCCTGCAAGCATTTTATGAGCGGCTACGTCCTCTTGGAGGGGGCGGCGTTAATCGACGGCCGCCATTGTTTTTTTTTTTTGTTTAACCAGCTTGGATATCAAAAAGGCACTCTGCTACCAAAAACGTACAATCGATTATCTTGTGTTCGTTCTGCAGTGAACTCAAGATAGGCCGCGGACACTTTAGTTCTCTTTTAGCTTGTTTCTCTGAGTCTGGTTTAATCCAAAACTCGGCAGCAGAGGATATACAGGTTGCATAGGACCTTTAGATGTTAATGGGCTAAAAACGATCGTGAAATTTGTATTAGGTTGGGCGACAATTTGGGCTTTGTTCTTTTTGTTTTTAACCACAGATGACCGCGATACTAATTCCTGTAATGCTGCCATAAATCGGCTTTCCGTGACCATACATAATAAAGCCGCTACAACTCAACGATAACGCTTCCAGAACGACATAAATTTCCCGTCAAAAATGAGTTAACCTTGTGACGAGCCATTTTTGACGTCCTTTATTTACCAGTTTTTTTTTTTTTTTTTATCAGCGACATATTTCAAACGGAATGAGGGTTCATAAGCATTGGTGAAACTGTCACAATGTTGAAGTTTCGGAAGTGGTTGGGGTGCCGCGCGGGGTGGGGGGCAGGGGGTGGAGTGTGTATGAAGGGGATGTGGTACAATGTCGAGCGGAACATTAATGACAAATGACTCGGTCACGTTTTCAGGTGACAACTTCATCCTTGCCTTTTGATTGATGGACGCGGCGTGTTTTCTGTCATCCAACCGACGACGAACGTCGAACCCGTTTCAATATGGCGCTTGCAAATTATATGGATGACCTGGCAACTTAATTACATTTTCTATTATGCATCCCGTAAATCAACTTTGCCTTGGGTCGATCGCGATTATGAGCTGTGCCCTCTGGAGCGCGAAAGATCCATTACTTGGGTTTAGGAAACCGACAACGGCTGTGCATCGCAGATTATTCGAAATGCTTGTTTGCGTGTGTGTGTGTGTGTTGCGGTAGGGTGGGGGAGGGTGGCAATTGTTAGAAAGAGATACCAAATGTTACAACTTCAAGCGCACATGCTGTCCTGTCTCAGATTAGCGGTAGTCAGTCCCATCAAATGTTAAAATTCGTTTTTGGTATCGCCAAAAATGGTACGCGGACACACAGGCACCGGATAAATATGTACCGGAATTGAGGCATTATACCACGCGCCATGGCTGTTTGCTGTGACGTGCATATCACGTGACTGGGCTAGTCCAATCAGACGGCCAAACAGCCGTTGTTCTCGTTCGTCATTGGCTAACTCATGGTGACGTCACGGCAAACAGCCATTGCGCATGGTTTAGACAAATAGACACTCGGATAAATAGGCTCCCGGACAAATAGTCACTCAGGCATAGAGACACCGGACAAATAGGCACCAACAGGGACGTGCACACAGGGGGGGGGGGGCCCGAGGGGGGGCTCTAGCCCCTGCCCTCATGGCAAAGTGCCCCTTTTTTCTGAAGGGTGGTGTAAAAGAGCCTAAAAAACGCAAAAAAAGGACAATAACGGCTAAGAAAGTGGTGCAGAGAGGGGCAGAAATGGTTTAAGTCCCACAAAAGAGGGGTAAAAAAAGGTTAAAACACCCAAAAAAAAATGGTTCCCAGAAAAAAAGTGTGCCACTGCTCTCTCGGCAGCCTGTGCACGTCCCTGGGCACCAAAGTTTTTTTTTTGTTTCGATTGGAATGGATTGCCCTCAAATTGGGGGCAGGGGAGAAAAAAGGTTTGCCATAAAATGCTCTAGCATTCAATATTTTAAAAGATTGATAAAAGAATGATGTTATGTGTTAGCCGCAGTGATCGCCGCAACGTGGTAAACATTAACTTACTACAAAAAATATCGGGGAAAATGCAACCAAGACGGCGCGCAGCAGACTGAAGGTTGTTGTCTTGGCTTCCAACAGCGCCACGGCAAAGGGATCTGTGATTAGGTAAATGCAAATAAATAACGAATATGGACTTAAAAACGTGTAGCTAATTTAACTGCTGCATAAACATTTAGGATAATTTTACTGATATACGTAAATTAAAGATTTTCAGCTGCATTCTGTGATCGTTTCTACGGAGATAGAAAATGCGAATGTCTGCATGCTGAAACGTACTAAATAAAAACCGAAACTGAAACAATTCGAAAGTAACAAACTGCTTCACGTAAGCCTCAACTCATAGACTCGCTAAAAAATCAATAAAAGTACAACAACTTTAATGCAGAATGAAGAAATTCTTACATACACCCATAAATGTTTGTAATTGATTTCTTAATATACTGTTAAAAAATAATTCTCGCGAGATACTCTGATTATACCACATGCCATGGCTGTTTGCTGTGACGTGCATATCACGTGACTGGGCTAGTCCAATCAGACGGCCAAACAGCCGTTGTTCTCGTTCGTCATTGGCTAACTCATGGTGACGTCACGGCAAACAGCCATTGCGCACGGTTTAAATACCCCTCCTGAAGCGGATAGTTATCGATCGTTTTGGAGCACTCAAGTTTTTACTCCCTTAAACTCGTTCGTGCATGTGTTGGGAATAAGATTTTAGCCAACACAAGCGCTCACGAGTTTAATGGGAGCAAAAACTTTCGTCCTCAAAAAAACTTTCGATAACTACCCTTGCACTCGCGATGCTACCTATGAAAAGACTACACCTTTCCACTCAGTAACAATATAAACTAAAGCTTTACTCTTTACCGAACGGTCACCAGCAAACAAACCACTGATCTATATATCTCACTTAGAGGGAGCGGTTTGCTTACATCCTCGTCAAGATTGGTGGAACGATAGTACATAGTAAGGTTAGTCACTCCCAAGCTCATTACGTGACGTCACAGGAGGCACGCACACTGGAGCATTTCCGGTTTGACTTGTGCGCATGCGCATAAGCTGTTGAGCTGTTTCGTCACGTCAAAGGTGGCAGCAAAATCAGCAGCCAATGGAAAAGCAATATGCAAAAAGCTCGGAGTAGACCCTCCTTATCCTCGTTTTGCCGATATTAAGGCGATGACGTAATCTTCGTGAATCATCGGCCTTTTATGGAAACACGAAGCTTATCCTCGTCAGAATTCGGAACTCTCTGAAGACGTTGTGCACTGACAGTAAACATCTCTGTGTACAAATGAGCCAAGACACGAGTTGTACAGTAGCAGGGCACAGTTTGTTTAGTGGCAGCACACATTCCTTGTATAAAATGTGTACTGTTGCTAAACAAACTGTGTACTTTGAGTACACGACTCACGTTTTGGCTCGACTGGTACACAGAGATGTGTACGGTCAGTGTACAGCGTCTTCAGACAGCACGTTTCACTTCGTTTATGAGTGACATAAAAATGAGATTCAAGAACATGAAATACTAAATGTTCAAAATCTTAGGAATTACATAATAATCTTAAATAACTATTTTAAATCTGAACACAAGGTAAAAAATGTAAAAAAAAACATATCTAAGAAGTAAAAGTTTGCGATTTGAAATGCCATTAGTGTAAAATTGATATGGTATGAATGAGGAATATGCGATATTATATTCCATGGACCTTTAATCAGCTACCTAATAATCTCATGTCTCTAACAGGATTTAAACTAATTAAGAAAGAAGTAAAAAACTGGTTATTAACAAAATAATAATAAAAGTTTAAAAAAAAAGTATGTATAAAAAACTGACTATTAAAATTATTATTACATAGGTATTGGAAAAATAGTGCTTCAGATAATGAGTATGTTGATATAATGCTTTTTATTTTTACTATTGGATAAATGTATATGTATAATCATATTCACTTGTAATACAATGTATGTAAATATTATGCAACCCACACAAATCCTTCGGATTTCGGGATGCAATGTTGATAAATAAACTGTCTGTCTATATATAAGTCTCCTTAATACGAAACGTCAATGCTGAAGTAAACGGAATAAACTTCAGGACGTTGACGAAATGCTGTGGAACTAGTATCTTTGTGCCAAATAGAGGAAAACGGCATAAACATTGTAAACAGTGTAAAACTAAACATCGTAAAATAGAAATTACTTCGTAAATCTAAAATTGAAATTGTAAATCGAAATCGAAATCAGGACCGTAGATCGAAATTAATTCGGAGAATCGTCTTGCGGAAAGAAAATAACAACTCACACCGAATGCCACCCACGCTTTTATGAAATATATAAATTGTGCGTTTTAGCACTAACTTTTTTCCAGGGAATCTGGAAAGGAGTTTTGTTCTAAAATACACTGTTATCGATTTTGTGGACATTGTCGAGGTTTTATGGCTGATATCGTATTTAATAGCAAGGTTAAGTGGATAAAGAAGAAATCACAAGGTAAAGGGTAAACGAAGCAAGCAGTCCACATTAAAGACTGGCCTTGTGAAGATACAAGATATAATAATCTGATAAAGAAAGAAAAGACAACTGCCCC